>PVKM010012624.1:0-31407 GCA_004027735.1 Carollia perspicillata | reverse complement strand
GCTAAAGAATCTTATTCCTGGGAGAACCGTTTGAAAAGGGTGCAGCTATAAAAGCAGCACGTGAACATATCTCGAGAAGAGTGGTTTCCCAAAACTAAGATGAAAGAACCCAGGATACAAACGGCTCTGTTCAGGTTGGACTTCCAGCAAGTATGCTGAGGTATTTATAAATTTACCTATGGAAAAGAATTTGCTGTATCTGAGCATCTGGCACCATTACTGCCTTTCATTAGGCTTAACTAGAACGTACTTTCACAATTTGAATCTTAGAGAATTTGTATTTTTGGACCATTACATATATTTTTATATAGAAAATAAAAGTTTCATTTATATATTATTCTTTATAATAATGTTTCAACTGATAAACACAAGTGACTAAATAACTATATTTTCATGTTTGTTAATTTATGTCAACAGACATTTTAAAACACTCTCCAGCTAATTAAACCACCATTCCACTTTTGAATACCTCATTTTTAATATTCTCTATTTGACCACTTCCTACTGAAAGTTTAATACCATATTTTATATAAAGTCTACTTTCATGAGAAGCCCTTATGAGCAAATAATATTTTCATGTTAAAGAGTAGCATATTAAGCCATGTTAAAAGGGGTATAATAAGAATGTTTAACCAAGTTTGGAAGTCAGGCAGTAGCTTAGACTAAAGAAAGCAGTTCTAACAGAGGGCCAATTAAATGCTGCATTGTCTAAATAATATTTTAAGGCCTAGATTTATTATTCAAAGAAAAAAGTCATAAAACTATGTAAAATTTAATGTGCGGAAACATAAAATTCTAGCATTGGAAAGAGCAGCATGGAATAATATGTCAAATGTTCTAATTTGTAACCAAGACAATAACATGTACTATTTTAGGTAACTCAAAAACCCTTATTTAATAAAAATCACTACCTGAATAATACAGTTCTTTTTAACTCTTCTAAACAACTAGCATAACAAAAAAACAAGCATGGTACTAAAATAAGTATACTCATTAATTAAAGTGAGGCAATGACATGGAAGACAAAAATCTGAAACCAGTTATTCACTCCCTTAATTAAGGTCCATGAAAGAAAACATCTTGAAACAGGCAGGCCATAAAGATTCTTGTTTCCCTGTGTAGGTCCAATAGGAAGACAAAGAGAATCTTTTTTTTTTTAAAGGTCTTTTAATTTTTTCAATTATTTTCAATTACAGTTATATTCAATATTATTTTCTATTACTTTCAGGTACACAGTCTAGTAGTAAGACAATCATATACTTTACAAAGTATTCCCCATGATATTTCCAGTACGCACCTGGCACCATACATAGTTATTACAATATTTTTTACTATATTTCCTATGTTGTACTTTACATCCCCATGACTATTTTGTAACTACAGATCTGTACTCCTCAATCCCTTCACCTTTTTTATCCAGTCCCCAACTCCCTCCCCTTTGGTAGGCAGCAGCTGCTGTCCAATGACCACATTCTCAGTGGGAGGTCTTTTCCTGCCTATCACATTTGTATGGCAGGGTCCCTTTAACACTAAGCTGAGAGCCCATAAAAATACTGGTGCAGGTTGCGCCTCCCAGGCTTGTACTCTTTTAGGAGTGATCTTTAGATCAACCTCCAGAGCAGAGTAGGGAAGGAAATAGGGTTAAGCAAGAAGGATGAACTGTGATGTAGTACCAAAAGAGGCCTCAGTTGACCTATAGGGAGTTCTGAGGATAGGATGATCCTTCAGAGTTATGCTAATTTGGGGCAAAGAGGCTGAGCCTTAGTAGTCTAGGTCAATCAGTTATGGCACTTGGGCAAATCCAGAAAGGAAGTGTGACCTTGGGTGAGGTGGCTGCATTCAGCATGTGCAATCGAGTGGAGGCTGACAGCCGCGCACTTTCTGCTGGCAGTACTCCCAGTAGCTGGGGGAAGTTTGCCCTTTACTCCTGAAGGGAAATAGCTGGGTGGAACTTCACAATATCCACCACAGTCCAGCCCTGTGCTGCTTGGATCTACTTATTTGTTTAAGTTCTGGAAGCAGCTCCTTCAGGATTTCAGTGAGCCTCTCTTCCTGGAGGAATCTTAATAGGAGGAAGGTAAACAGGAAAAACTATAGCCCTCAGCACTGCAGCTATTCTTAAATGATACTCATTATTACCTGAATTTACCATCCATTCTAGATATCTCTCACACTTAGCTGGCATGCTTGATAGTCTCCATAACTTCTCTTTCACAACACAGATCCTCATCCGAAAGTCTCTGTGGCCTCTCATGCCATGTCTCCTTGAAACAAGTCACCTAAGAGCACTTACCAGCCACAGTTTATTGTTCAAGTTAACTCTGTGTCCCTTGGTGAAATACTCTCCTTCGCAAACCAAAATTTCTAAACCCTCAGGGTCCAGAGTCATTGCAATGAAAATTCCATTAAGAATGACCCTTGATTTTTTGGCTCAGGTATTCTACCTATTGGGGATTGGATAAAGTGATTGATTTCTTAGAAAATGATAACCCAAACTCATAGGATATTATTACCTCCAAACTAACACTTCAGCAATGCCTCCAATAGCCTGTTCCTTCAATAAACATTCCCATCATGTTCTCATACCAGTAGTATCTGACTGGTATAGGGAATCCATGATCACATGCACATAGCTGTATCTCCTTTGAAGTATGGTCTCACACCTTCAGAGCAAACATTCTGTAAGCCTTACAATACTGGGGCTATCTGAGGCCCTGCAGACAGGAAAAGCAAACCCATACCTATAACATATGTCTACTACCATCAGTACAGATGTCTGGCTCTGGCCCTTTTATGGTAGAATGGGCCCAATGTAGTCAATCTGATACCAATTGACTGATTAGTCTCCTCAAGGGTTGGGAACTCAGCATTGGTTTCTGCTGAAGGCACAGTGAGTGTTCAGGAGCAGAAGGGGCTGTTTTAGCCTTGGGAATGTGAAGCGCCTACATTGCCAGACACATGTATAGCCTCTTCCATCCCTGCTACCATCACTAATCCATTTGTGTACCAATTGTGCCTTCATTAAGGTGGCAGGTTGCAATGACAGAGGCTGGTTGTTTTCAACTTGAGATTTTAACCTACCTGGTTGCTTTAGGGACTTTCTGTCTTAGATATAAGTATGCAATCCAAAGATCCTCACACTTCTTCCCATATACCCATTCTCATGCCTCTATCTCAGAATTCCTTGTCTCCAATGTAACAAATTTTCTCTTTGCAGGCCCTTGACCAGCCAACAAAGCCATGCATCCCTGACTATGAAGCCATGTATATTTAAGCCTTGGACTATTTTTCATACGACACAAAGTGAAGGATCTGGTACACTTTCCAAGGCTCTGTCTATTGGGAGGGTATCCTCTGATCACTTTTCTTTCTACCCACCTGGGGCAACAGTTCAACCAAAATGTCAAAATGACTCATCAATGAGCCAAGTGTGGGCTTTTTTCCTTCACTAGCTGATCATAATACATCAAACACAGAAGTATCAGCTGAAAAGGGGTGTTTGAACAATAGCAGGTGACATGGGAGTCCAAGCTACCTGCTCATGCAGCTCGTTTGTGCCCTCCGGTCCTGCTTGTATTCAATCCTGAATGTACCACTTTCACCTTGATGGATTTTTCCTGTGTTTGCTCAGCCTTATGACATGGTTGATCCACCAGAAGAAAATTCATACAGGACAGTTGTGGCTACAATGTCACTTGGTGCCTCAGCGTCAGGCGCTCCATCTCTCTCAGGGCACTGGGGCATGCCAGAAGCTAGTTTCTTAAAGGTATATAAATCTCTGCTGCATAGTCTGCCATGCTCTAGAAGCCTATGAGTCACACCATGTCTCTCATTGGAACTTGCCACACATCTATTTGGTTAGCCAAAAAGTTCATTTGTTTTTTTTTTCTATAAGGTGGCTCTAGTAGTGCTTAGTTGTCTTTAACTTTATTTGGAATAATTTTGTTATATTGTGTTGTGACAGCTGTCACCTCAGTGTGAATTTTTTTTTAAAACTTATCAAAATTGCTAAATTTTTGTGTAGCCATTTTAATATTAAAGATGGAAGGAAATAAGCAACATTTTTGGCATAGTATGCTTTATGATTTCAAGAAAGGTAACTCTGGCTGGTGTGGCTCAGTGGATTGAGTGCTGGCCTGCGAATCAAAGGGTCACTACTTTGGTTCCAAGTCAGGGCACATGCCTGGGTTGCAGGCCAGGTCCTCAGTAGGGGACACATGAGAGACAACCACACATTGATGTTTCTCTCCCTCTCTTTCTTCCTCCTTTCCCCTCTCTAAAAATAAATAAATAAAATCTATTTTAAAAAAAGAAAGCTAAAAGCACAACTGAAATACATATAAAATGATTTATGCAGTGCATAGAGAAGGTGCTATAACTGATCAAATGTGTCCAAAGCTGATTGCAAAGTTTCGTGCTGGAGATTTCTCACTGGATGGTGCTCCATGGTTGGGTAAACCAGTTGAAGTTGATAGCAATCAAACTTAGACATTAATTGAGATCAATGTCATATCATGTAGGAGATAGCTGGCATACTCAAAATAGCCAAATCAATAAAGTTACTGGTGAAGATTTTTCAAATGTGCCTTTTATTTTATGGAAAAAAACTAAACAGATTTTTTGGCCAACCCAACATATATTCCATACTGTGTCTTCTCCCACCAATGATACCTCCAATACTCAAACAAATGGCACTATAGCCCACATGCTGTAAAGACTATCACAATTTTTCTGCGTTTTAGCTAGTATACCTTAAACACAAATACATCATTTTTATTTTCCTTGACTGTAAATGTTTTTATTCAATCTCCTTGTTCAAATTTTTTTCCATAATTAATCTAATTTATGGGCCAGTAGACGAGTTTAAAAAGTGGCCAGTAGTAGAGTTTAAAAGGCAAGCTTACTTTTGGGGATTATTAGGTCAAATAATGTCTCCACCCGCCAAAAGATAGCAATAGGTTCTAAGCCCCAAATGCTATGAATTTACTCTCCATGGGAAAAAAAATTGTAGCTGTGATTAAGAATCTGTAGGCCCAAAATGAAATTACATGCATTTTTATAAGATAGAAACAGATGGAAAACCACACAGAAATGGAAGAGGCAATGTGATTATAAAGGCAGAGACCAAAGTGACGCAACTACAAGCCAAGAAATGCCAGCAATGACCAAATGCTGGCAGAAGCTAGAACAAGCAAGAAACTGATTCTTCTTAGAACATCTGAAGAAAGCATGGTCCAGAACTGTAAAAGAATAAATTTCTATTGTTTAAGCCACCAAGTTTATAATAATTTGTTACAGCGACCCCAGGAAACTAGTATAAGGATAACAAAGAAAAATGTTATGGGGTACAAAGCATTTGAAGAATAGAGGTAGAATTTACATATATGGTGATTGGGTAGAAGACAAAAGAAAAGGAGGAAGATGAGCATTACAAATAAAAGAAAAAGGCAGTGAGACAGGAAATCAAGTAACTCGTACAAGTATAAAACCAAGCAGTCCAATTAACGGGTGTATATGCTAGTTGAAAGTAAATAATGATACAGACTGTTAAAGATATTGAATATTAACCTAAGAAGTTTGAATTTTAATCTAAAAAATTTAAACTTTAATCAGTAGTCAAGGTCTTCTGCATTTTGTGAAGACAAGGTGTATGTGTGTGAGTAATGGGAGTGGGAGTCTGGGAAAGGGAAATAATGTGCTAAGTTCGTTGCATGCTTCTGAGATCTGTCCAAAAAATGTCCAGTCATTGTTAATATAATGAGAATGGTTCATGCAACACCCATGTAACCTGGCAGCCAAGGAGAGTGGACTGGAATGTGTATGTGTGAACAATGATGACTTCACTGAACTAGTCAGTGGTGGTGGGGGTAGACACCATTGAAAAGCATGTGTACCGTGTGGCCATTGCATGAAAAATGACTGAGCGAGTAGAGCAATGAATCTGCATCACATTTTGCAGAAAACTGATTAGCAGCTATGTCATGACAACACACCTGCTCATACATCATGTCTTGTGCAGTTTTTTTGGTAAAACATCAAATCGCCCAGGCAATTCAGCCCCCCTACAGCCCAGATTTGGTGCCCTGAAACTTCTGGCTTCTCCCTAAACTAAAATCCTTTGAAAAGGAAGAGATTTCAGTCCTTCAATGAGATTCAGGAAAATACAATGGGGCAGCCAATGGTGATTGGGAGAATTGTATGAGGTCCCAAGGTGACTCTGAAGGGGACTGATACATCATTGTCCCAGGTTCAGTGTTTCTTGCATCTTGTATCTTCTTCAATAAATATCTCTATTTTTCATAGTACATGGCTAGATACTTTTTGGACAGACCTCCTATGTCATATTGTTCCTTAACTTTTAGAAAGTTTTTTTCTTTTTTATTGGTTCAAGAGAAAAGGGAAGAAAAGGGAAAAACATCAATTGGCTATATCTTGCATGCATCCTGAATAAGGACCTAACCTGCAACCCAGGCACAAGCAGTGAGTGGGAATTGAACCTTCGACCTTTCTGTTGGCGGGATGACTCCCAACCAAATAAGCTACACCAGCCAGGGCTATTCTTTAATTTTTTGTTCACCTCCTTCCACCACAAAGCTTACAGGTTGGAAATGAGTTTGCCCCAACACTGAGCAAAACTTCTGGCATATATGTATGATAAATCATTCCCAGAAACAGAGCTTTGAATGTGAATCCTGACTCATTTACTTGCTGCAAGTAAATGAAACCACCTAACAACAATTACACCTCATTCTTGAATAGAACACCCAAAGTGGTGATCCCTTGAGTTCAGTAATAGTCTGATTAAGATGACTTCATTTAAAAAATATTAGTACTGAAAATATGAGAGATGTAGGCTGTGTGATTAACCCCAGAAACTACTCCAGGACCAGGGCAGCAATTCTAGCCAAATGCAATTAATTAGCGGAGGTTGTCTGGAGCAAAGTTGAGAAGCAAAGAAAACTTTGTGCTATAATCAATTAGCAGTGTTGGCTAAAGTGTTGCATTGGAATTAGATGTCCAAATAATTTGTGGTTCTCATTCTCCATAGATCTAGAACTTAGTAATGTGGCTTTTTTAAAGCTTTTCATTTTAATGTCCTTTTATGTGACATACAAGGTAAATAAAACTCCATTTCAGTGGAGGTTTCCACTTAGTTGAGCATAGCTAATTACAGATTTACCTGTAAATTAGCACTAATTAGCACTCAGGTAAAAAAGAAACCAAGGCTGTAGTTTAGAGAGGACAGAGGGTTGTTCTGTTTCCTGTATTCAATGATTTCAGAGTGCTACAATTCTGGTTGGAAAGGCAAGGCATATTGAACTGCTTGCCTCTAACTTATATGCAGTGGTTTGTGGGGAGGGACTTAGAAGGAAAACTAGCACATTGGTGAGTGGAACCCTACATGAAAAAAAAAAATGGAACTCTGAAAACCGAATTCCAATGTTTACCCTGGAAGTTTCGAGACTGGACCCTGAGAGAGGCTAAACACCAGTTGCTAAAAATAAGACCAAGGATGAAGGGGAGAGCACAACACTCTGCGAGCAAATGTAGCACCCACAGCTAATACGAGCGGTACTAAAATAATTGCCTTTTAAAGTTTTAAAACGTAACTCAGAAACAAGATACTGTAAACACAAACTCTCACACAAGGTTAGTTATCCTTGTTGCTGTTGTAGGGACGTTATATGTAGAGGACGCATCCTTTTTGGTCGGTGGGAGGAGAGCGTGCAAGTTGTTTACAGCCGGCTCCTGTGACCATTTTTGCAGAGGCCTATAAGAATTCCAGGGCCACTGTGGACTGCTCTCCTAATGCCCTTAAAACTGCCCCTAGGCCTAGGATATCCACACACTGTAGCTCGACTGGCACCATCAAACTGCTGCAGAAACTTTTATAAACACACGGGAGAAAGAAAGGCGACAGCCACACTAGCCGGACGTCACCCTAACCACGCCCCCACCAGGCGCAGGCGCACTGCGAAGCCTAGCGAACCAAGGCAAACTTAAGTACTGAGCTGGTGGAAGAGGATTTTCGTTAACCACGCCTGCGGAAGGCGCTCTTAGAAGAGGGGCTAGCTGCTAGTGTGATTATTATCGTTTTTATCTTGATCGTCTGGAGTAGCGCTCTACTTCGTTTTTCTCCTCTTTTGTTGGAACGCACTTTGCCTACACTAAGAGTTGCTGTTTGGCGATAAAACTTTATTAAAGTAAACAAGCTACTCTCACTGGCGGGTCTCATTCTTTAAGCAGTCGGGTCCTGACAGACATGAAAAATAAAATGGCATATTATAGCGAACACTTACAGTCTGCCAACTCGTTTACATGAAAAAAATCACTTTAAGGAATACTCTATCTTTTCCATACTATGTGCTTCGTAAGACCTAGAAAACGCTTTAGTTTCCCACGCCACTGACAATCGTACTTACATTGATCAGCAAGGATCTGAAGTAAGGAGTAGCGCACGCGCGATCCGCCCCTAGACTGCGGAGCACGTGAGCGGTTAGCGTACCGATCTGCCCTGCGTTCTCCAACTGTTTAGGACTCGGCTTCTGAGCCCCGGCCTGTGCTGCCATGGGGAAGGTGAATGTGGCCAAGCTGCGTTACATGAGTCGCGATGACTTCAGGGTCCTCACGGCGGTAAGAAGTTAGCCTTTTAACCCTGCCCCGTGCCCTTTCCCGCCGTGCGTCCTGTTCCTGGGAGTTTTCTGGGAGCAGAGCGTGCTCCGCGCGCTGGAATGCGGTGGAAGTTGGGAATGGGAAAAGACCTGAGAGTAAGATGTTTCAGTTTTTGTTCGGAGGCTTCTATCTTCCCACAAATGCAGACAGCAAAGGACCCTCCTGTAATTATTTTCTGCCTTCCTGCTCCTCTTGTGATCCAGAGCCATGCGCATCCTTGTGGCCCCGGAAGTTAATCTGACCCTGGGTTTCCGACCACCTGAAAAGGGTTGAGGTTCCCGAGGAAAATTAACAGCATTGAGTTCCCCACGCACGGGCTCCCTCACGCAGTATTCCTTCTTATTCATTCAGTCAACGCATTTGCCAGGTTTTTAAACTAACAATTTTAGGGATACAGACAAGTCAAGGGAGACAGATCATCAGCAAATGAACAAATAAAGAACAAGGATAACATCAGACAGTGACTAGTGTGAAGATGATAAAGAGAATAACTGAGTAGAAATCATGAATGGCGGGGGCAGGAGTGTGAGTGCTATCTTTAAGTTGCATAACCGCGGAAGACAGTCTGCTGAGTGCAAGAATCTTTTCTATTAACCGTTGTAGCCAAAGTTTTAAGGCTTTTAAAAAAGTTCCTGGCACATGTTAGATACTGCATAAGTATTTGATGAGTAAAATAAAGAGTGGGAGGATAACAAGAGCCAAAAGGGAAGTAGCTGGCTCAGTGAAGTCCTTGGGAAAACTTGGTGGCAGAGGAAACAGCAGTAAGTAGTGAAGAGGCTCTGAGACAGGAATAGTTTTTGAAGAATGGAAAGGCCAGTGCAGCTGGAGCATAATGAGCAGGAGGCTGAATGGTTGGGGATGTAACTGGAAAAGGTGAGAGCCTCATCAGGCCTACTAAAGAATTTGGAGTATATTTTAAGTATAGGGAAGCCACTGAATCTTTTCAAGAAAGGAATGATAAAAGCTGATTTTATGATCTTAGATTTATGGCACAAAAAGGAACACATAGATTGGGCATTTGCAGAATGAAATAAATTTACTTTAAGAGCTGTTTTCTCTTTTATTATAGGGATTAAACTGTCAGTGAAAATGTAGTATGAAATTTGGAAGACACTTCCTTGTCCTCTGATAGCTTCTTAAATTCAGCTGGACTTGACCTACTGGCGCTTTTGAAAGATACATTCCTTTTCCACTCCCTTAGCACATTCACTCATTCCTTAATGCGGTGATTTTCAACCTTTTTCATCTCATGGCTCACAGACTTAATTAGTAAAATTTTGCGGCAAACCAAAAATATTTTTTGTTAATCTGACAACAAATAAAATAGGCTTAATTTTGTTTCATTCACACCAGGCAGCTATTGTCGCCTATGTTGGCTATTTTTTTTTTTTTATTTGAAACCTAAAGGGAAAAAGATCAGTGCCCTGGACTGAACAGTCAGGTTGCATGGGGTAAAAATAATTGCAGCACCCCAGTTGAAAAATCACTGACTTTGCCTCTGACAGAAACGAGGGAATCAAGAGGAAGAAATGTTAGAAGCTGGGAGGGACGGAACAAAGCATGGCTGAGAAGGTGTAAAGTGTGTGGATTTTTTTTGAGGCATCAAAATGATAGCAGATTTATCTTCTAAAACTTTGTCTCTGCAATATTTAAGTTCTTTTTTTGAAGCTCATTAAGGAATGGCCTCGCTAAATACAAAATTTCAGTCTCAGTCGAGTCTCACCAGCATTGGTATCAGCAGCTGCCTTTTCTTGACCTTCTTTTCCCCTTACTTCTCTGGCACATCCTCTATCAATAATCATACTCTTACTGGCCGCCCTTACCTTTCAATGTAAACTTCCCCCCAAATTCTGTCCCTCCACCCTACTTTTTGTTCCATTATCCCTTGCTTGATAAGCACATCCATTTTACAGCTTCCTCTGTTACCTTTATCAAATAATTGACTGTTTTCCCCCCTCTAATTATGGCTTCAGTCCTGAATGTAGACATGCTTTTCCAATGTTCTTTAAACATCTTCATTTGAAGGACCTTCCAACCCCTCATACTCATTGTGCACAAATCAAATTCATTAACTCTGTCTACCCTCTCTTTTCCCAAACTTCATTAAAATAAATATCATTACTACTATTATTTTAAAACTTGATCTTCTTCACTGCAGCTTTGATTCAGTCCCTTTACCCTTTTGCTTCCACTGCCAGTCCCATACTACTTTCCATTACAACTGTCTCTTCCCTGTTATGGCTTCTGTTTCCTCGGGCCTGGCCTATCTCCGCAGTTCTCCAGTATACCACCTCCAGTTTTTGCTTTCTATAAACCACTTTGCTTATTCCTACTAGTTTAATGTTCTTAAAACAACTGTTCATACATCTCCTTTGCCTGAACATCTTCAAGAGTTTCCTACTTTCCTCTGTATAAAATCTAAACCTCCTCTGTCTGCATTCAGTCTTTCATATCTTACTTAAAAGCATTGTCCAGCCTTTCCATGAACTCTACATGTCATTCCCATCTGAGCTACCACTGCAATAGCTGTGGCTATGTTCTGTATTTTCTTGTATCTGTGCCGTAGCCAAATCTTTTTTATTATCTTTCTTTAGTATTCCCTTATCTGCTTTTTCTATAATCCTTTATCTCTCAAAGTCAGTCTCTGAGCCTGCTACTTCTTTGAAACTGGTTGCTCAGCCAGAAGTACTCTTCTCTGCCCTTAGCCACCTCTTTGTTAGCATTTATTTCTTACCTTCTAACAGAATTGGATGTGTACATTCTTATTTCCACAGGAAGATAATATATTCTGCAGGGTAGAGGTTATTTTTATATATTTTTTAATCTCTTACAATACCTACATATACTTTCTCATTAATGTTTTCTTAATGAGAAAGTACTAAATATCTAGAACATCTGTAGTTTTTAAAGACAAATACTAGGATGTCAGTAAATATTTTAGTATTTACCACATGTTAGTAAATTATGTTAAGCACTCACAGTCTTTACCCTTGAAGTATGAATATATATCACTGATTATATATCAAACTGTGATTGAAAATATGAACCAAGAATGTAGTGACTTATGTCTCAGAATTGGTTGGAGAACTGCAAGGTCAGAGAAGTTTGAAGGAGAAGTTAATTTGTTAACTAAGTTTTGACAGATAGCAGCTCTGTGTTGATTATGACTGCATAATGATTTCTTTAATTTCAGGTTGAAATGGGCATGAAGAACCATGAAATAGTTCCCTGCAGTTTGGTTGCTTCTATAGCCAGCCTTAAACATGGTGGCTGTAATAAAGTTTTAAGAGAATTAGTGAAACATAAACTCATAGCTTGGGAGCGTACCAAAAGTAAGTATTCCAGGCACCATTTGTGATTTGTCATGTAACTGGCTTCCCCAGAGCAGGCTTTCCAAAAGGCAAGAAGTGGAAGTTGCCAGGCCTAGAACACACTAGCTCTAGAACTGACACACTATACATCTTCAGTGTTCTATAGGTTAGAGCAAATCACAGGACCCACCCAGAAAAATAGGGTGGAAAGTCATCTGCACCTCCTAATAGAGGTCCAATTACATAAGAGTAAGGAGGAGCCAGTACAGGTAGTGATATTGTCATCTTTGGAAAATGCAATCTGCCACAAGACTCTAGAACATTACTGCTAAAACCATTTGTGGTGAGGGATGAGTTTCTTTTTATCAGCCTACCACGGGTCCATATTTTTATAAAATAACAATAAAAAACTAGAAATATTAAATAAACTGATAAAATGTGGGCATAAATTTCTTATTACAGTTGAAGATACAACTTGGTCAAACTGATAGAAAAAATTTTTAACTTATACACATCAGGTCAGTTTCTGTGTCTTGTCACAGACTAGTAACATAGACTGGTGTAAGTCTGTGGCTCACGCTTTTGAGTAATATTGCTCTAAAGAAGAAACACAAATTATAGGAAGAAATGCTAACTTGTAAAACTGGGTAGCTAATCTTTTTCCAGAGAAAACCTCCCATTGTCTAAATTGTTCTCATGACTTGAACTGATGTGACTTGGTAGTACAATGTAACTAAAATACGGTCTTTCTCATTTGCTTTTGTCTAGCTGTCCAGGGCTATCGGTTGACAAACGCAGGCTACGACTACCTAGCTTTGAAAACACTTTCTTCTAGACAGGTAGTTGAGTCTGTTGGAAACCAAATGGGTGTTGGCAAAGAATCTGGTAAGTGCTAACAGTTCTGTTGAATGCATTTTCTTCTTTAGTTCATATTCCCTTTGAGAAAGTATTTGCCTTTTAGTTTATTTTTCCAACTAAATAATAAATTTTGAAGAGTTGTATGGAAATAATACAAATTAAAATTACCATTAGTATAGTAGATTATTATTTTCTCATAAATCTGTAGTTGACAAGTATACCAAGGATTAATTTTCCTCTAATAACTGAAATCTTTGGCAAATATTTTATTTGCTCTTCTGTCTGGTAAATTGGATATTTGTAATAACTAAAATATGTAAAAGAAGCATAGAAGACAGTGAATATCCGAAAACCACAAACTTTTTTTTTTCTTCACAGTAATGTGATCAACAAGGCTAAGTTAGGGATGTGTAGAACACAGAGAAAAGCATTCTAAAATAGCATTGAACAAATGCTTATGTATTTTCTATGTGGAAGACAGGTAGAAATAAAGAAGAGGGAATGATACTGTTCATATCATGCCCTCTTATACACTGCTTTTTTTATCCAGTATAGTTTATCTTATATCATTAAATTATTTATCTGAACCGACAAAGGAAAATTAAAGTTGAGAGAGAAAAAATTACCAGGAAGCCTACTCCAAAGAAGGTTGCTATGTACTTCAGATGGTGTGTCTTCGGTATTAATATGCAGATTATGGTATATATTTAATAAGTAATACAAGAGTGCTAAATATGGCAGTGTACAGCAGTGTGTGTATGTGTGTGTATGAAATACAAAAATAAGATAATGAAACAGCTTTTGCGATATGCTTCCTCTAGTGGCCCTTTTTTTTTTTTTTTTTTTTTTGAGAACTTCATTGCATACAAAATGATAAATCTACAAGAGTACAATAAAAAGAAAATCTCCTAACATGGGTCTCAATCTCCTGTTACTAATTTCCAAAGCTGTTACTGTTTATTAATGTCCTACATAATCTTTCTAGAAATATTCTGTGTAAATACAAATATGTACTGTACTAAGCATATGTGTATACAGTCACGTATCTTTTTAATATTAGGTCAAAGCAAATAGTACTTACTGTCCTGCACCTCCAGTGCATCCCTGATATTCCACATCAGCCAATTTGTATTTGTCTTTCTGAGTGTTACATTGTATGGAAGTTCCTTTATTGATTTTACCAGTCCCAATTTTTAATGGACATTTAAGTTACTTCCAGGTTTTGTTTTTCTTTTTTTTGTTTTTTTTTTTCGGTAAGGTGGCGAACACTCTGGTACAGATGCCTCTGTGCAAATAAATTTGTAAATACATTCCTAAAAATTATGTGCTCTTAAAAGTTTGATAACACCAAATTTCCTCCAAAATGTTTATACCAGTTTATAATCCCACCAGTGTCAGAAAGAGCTGTTTCATGATCATTAAAGTAATTAAAATTTCCCATGAATAATTAGGACACGTTCTCCTTGTGAGTGCTGCAAATAGCAACTTATTTTGATAGTTGAAATACTTAGGGAAAGATGTACATTCTTATAGGATTATATTCTAACAGCTGAGTATTAATTGAAGGAATGAACTTCTTGATTTGAGAAGGAAGATATTATTAAATCACTTCTTGAATGTATAGGACACTGAGGAACAATTAGATGTTTTCCCACTAAATTGAGTTGAGCATCTTTGGAGGCAATAACCTTTGATATATACGTCACCATTTTGGATTGTGATGGTAAGTATCTGTGGTTATTAGGAAAGGTAACAATTGATACAAATACAGTAAGACAAAGTTAGACTTGTTTGAACTTACTGGCATAAAGTGTAATAATGATCTTTTTAAAATCTTGGCTCTAGATATTTACATTGTTGCAAATGGAGAAGGGCAACAGTTTGCATTAAAGCTTCACAGACTGGGAAGAACCTCCTTTCGAAATCTGAAAAACAAGCGTGATTACCATAAACACAGGCATAACATGTCTTGGCTTTATTTATCTCGTCTCTCTGCCATGAAAGAATTTGCGTATATGAAGGTATTTTAAGAATAATTTTCGTTTTTTAACCAAATAGCACTTGCGGCTGAAAGACTAGAGCGACAGTCGTCAGTCTGTTGCCCGCACATTTATTTCCCTTTCTCCAGTTCCAGCCTTACAGTCACTTTTACCTCTTGCTCGTTTGATTTTTTTTCTGTCATTTGTTTTTCTAGTTACTTCCTTCCATGTGAAGGTATTTTTAATTGTTTAAAGTGTATAAAGGCAATATATAATTGACAATATTAACAAGATAGAGTAGCCTAAAATACAGTGATGCGATTTTCTCACAGACGTGTATGTATGAATGTGTGGTTAAACTGTACAGAGGTCTATCTCTAATTGAAAACACCAGCTGATCACCATTTGTAGAAATCTTAGTGTCTTCAATAAGTTGACTAGTATTTTTATTTTACATAGAAGAAATGCCAAGTAAAAATTTTTAGTTTTTAAACTTTCACCTTCAAAATTAAGTTCAGCATTAATTAAATATTTTCAATCAAATATCTTCAATAATATTTAAATTAAACATATTAACATTGTATTTTTATTACATTCTTAGTAGGACTTATTTTTATAACTTAATTTTTTTTAATTAATTATTAGAATTCATCCAGTGTATGACCAGTGTTTCTTGAAAGTTTCAGTTTGGTCTTTAAGTAGGCTATTTTAATTCATGTGTGTAAATTTTTAGTGATTATAGGGGGAAATTCTCAACAAAGTATAAATAAATGATACTAATACCATACATGTTACACATTTCTTGTCTCATACTAAAGGTTTAGATCCCACAGTAGTCAATCAGGAAGTTGGCAGTTTGGTAGGAATCATTACCGTTTTCCTAAAACTCTATTAGGTGTTTTCTCAAGATGTTTATATGAAGGTACAGCAGTAGACTTGGTTGTATTTAAATATGCTTCTTAAATACATTGATATTTTCCTGACAGAGAATAAGACAAAATGGAGCTATAGCTTAAAGGTTAAGCTATGGCCCACTGGCTAGACCACTATGACAGTAGTTAAGGTTACTGTATGCCCTTGAGCTGCTAGGGCCTACTCAAAATCACTTGCATTAAAAAATGTATTTTTAAGCCAAGAAACCAATTTTGGGGGAGTGGAAGTCATTCATTTCCTGTCCAAAGAAGGTAGGAAGTAGAGTACACAGCCTTTTAAAATTAACCGTGTTAATAAATATATGTCAAGCATTAGTTATGTGGCTACCACTGTATTAAGTAAGTACTAGGGTAGGGTGGGGATTAGGGATAGATACCAAAGGGATAACCAATGCAGTCTGTGTCTCAAGTTGGGTAGATAACTCGAAAAACACACATAAAACAAAGAGCAATTTAAAAGTCCTATTATATGTGGTTATAGGAACTTACGTAGAGTAGATTAGTTGATGAAGGACGTTTGTGGAGTGAGTGGGATTTGGGCACATTTATGAAGCATGCATATGGTTTGGCTCTAAGGAAAAGACTGAAACGGTGTCCTTTGCAGAGGAACCGCTTTGGGTACAGACACAAGCGTGGGATAAGCTCTGTGTGTGTAGGTAATAGTAGTCCTGAGATGACTATCCTGATTGCACTCCAGAGCACTTACAGGGAATGTTGGGAATAGTAGGGCCAGCTAAGTTGATTAAAGAGGGTTTCGAAACCTAGGAAAAGTTCCGACTAAGATCAGTATAGCCATTGTAGATCTTTATTTTTTATTTATTTACTTTTAGTTTATTAGGGTGACATTGAACAAAGTCATAGGTTTCAGGTGTACCACTCAACAGCACATCTATACACTGCATTGTGTGTTCACCAACCCAAGTCAAGTGGCCATTGTAGATTTTTTCTTATTGAGCATTGGCATAAGCATCTTAGTTTGCTATTGGTACACAGACTAAAGGTTAGGTATGGTGGCAAGAGTAACAAACAGTGTTAGAGTTAATTGAGTGTAAATGACAAAGGCCTGCTTAGAAATGATAGCATTTCAAATGGCAGAGATCATAAATCTGACATAAATTCTGAAGGAATTAATAACAGAACTTTATAAGCAAAGATAGAAAAGCTTAAGGATAGGGGAAAAGATGAATCTATGGGTGATCTTAAGTAACATTTGACTCAGGCTACTACAGTGTATGTGTTTATTACATAATAGTTTTATATTGTATATTTGGTCTCAAGAAAAGGTCAGTGCTCTGTAAACTAAAATGCTTAATCTATTGGACTATTTCATTTCCTAATATGTCAGTAGATAGTACTTTCTAAATCACAATTTTTATTTTATTTTTTAAGCACACTCCAATAAATGGCAGAAATTGACAGAAGTTTAGCAGATAAATCATAAAGGCAGAGACTTTTTCACACTCTTTTGTAACCCTAGCACAGTGTATAGTATTTAGTAAATGTTCAATAAATCTTCGATGAAAAAGTGAATTAAATAAACTGGTTTAATTTTTTTTTATGTACAGTTCATTTTGTGCTGTAAGTAAGCCATATATAAACAGTCATGTGTTGACTGATTTTGTAAAGGCTTGTATGTTTTCTTCTGGTAGTGAGCAGATAAATTTACTTTTATTGTTCCTTAAAAATTAATGACCTCTTCATTGGTTTCTGCCTGTTTGCTGTGTTTTAGGCGTTGTACGAGAGGAAATTTCCAGTTCCAAAGCCAATTGATTATAATCGCCATGCAGTCATCATGGAACTCATAAATGGCTATCCTCTGTAAGTACTTATTATTGTTAAACCTATGGGTCATAGTAAATGTGAGGTTCAGTTTTTAAAGTAAATTTCTTTTTATTAAATGGAATATTGTTTCTGGGAGGTTAGAAATTAACATATTGCAGTAAGCAAATTGAAATTTGTAGTTTCATTCTAAAAGTATGCGTTTCGTAATCTCTATGATTCATTCAGCAAATATTTATCAACAATCTAGTATGTGTCAAGCACCGTCCCAGGCTCAGTAATAAACCAAGTCTCTGCCCTCACAGAGTTTACATTTTGATGGAAGGAGACATGCAGTAAATACCTAATAAGAAAATACAGGATGCCCTGGCTGGTGTAGCTGAGTGGATTGAGAGCGGGCCTGTGAATGAAAGTATTGCAGTTTGATTCCCAGTCAGGGCACCTGCCTGGGTTGCAGGCCAGTTCCCAGCAGGGAATGCACGAGATGCAACCATACATTGATGTTTCTCTCCCTCTCTCCTTCCCTTCACCCTATAAATAAATAAAATCTTAAAAAAAAAAAAAGAAAATACAGGATGGGGTAAAAGCAAGTTTACAGTTGGTTGTATGGAAAATAATTAATAAATAAGAATACAAGAATAAACTCTTCCCTGGGTGGTGTGTTTCATTTGGTTGGAGTACTGTCCACAAACCAAAAGGTCAGGTTTGATTCTGGTCAGGGCATATGCGTAGGTTGCAGGTTCGATCCCTGGTTGGGGACATAGGAGAGGGGACCAATCGATGTTTCTCTCTTCTCTCTCTAAAATCAATAAGCAGGTCCTCGGGTGAGGATAAAAAGTATAATAATAAATAAAAAGAATAAACTCTATGTTCCACGAACTTACAACTGTAAACCTAGTTTTGCCCCACCCTGTGTCTATCAAATGGCGGTAAATGCTGTGGATAAAGTAGAGCAGGGCAACGGGACAAGCAGGGCTGAGGTGGGAACAGGAGGCTGCCGTTTACATGGGGCGACCAGGAAAAGTCTCACTGATAGGAGTGCTAGAAAAAATGAGGGAAAACCATGCCGATATATAAGAATATGTTGCAGGGAAAACAGCAAGCTCAGACGCTGTGGGATGGGAACATACCTACATGTTCAGGGAACAGTGAGGATGTCAGTGTGGCTGGAGCTGAATGAGAAGGGACAAAGTGTAAGTGATAAGATCAGAGCGGCGGCAGGGGACCAGATCCCTTAGGGATTGTAGATCATTGCAGGGCCTTTTAAATTTTTTTCTTATTGAAATATATTTCACACGTGATATTGTGTAAATTAACGTATACAACATGTTGATTTGAAACTTCTATATATTGTAATGTGATTACCATTGTAGTGATATTTAGCATGAGGGCTTTTTAATTTGACTGAGATAAGCCATTGGAGAGTTTTGAACTGAGAAGAGACATGACGAGACTAATGTTTTAGTAGGATCGCTCTGGCTGCCGGACTGAATAGACTGAGTGGGGATAGGAACAGAATGTGGAGGACAGTTTAGGAAACTGTTAGGATGATGCTAGTTTAGATCAGAGTGATGGCAAGGTGACAAAAAGCGGTCAGATTCTGGATATGTCTTTCTGGAAGAGTCAGCATTATTTCGTTTGGGATTGGATATTAATACGAAGAAAGGTATGAGTCAAAAGTAACAACCAGCTTTTGGACCTGAATGATTGATTAATGGTGGGGTGCATAAAGTTCACACTCATAGATGATCTGGAAAGACTCA
Organism: Carollia perspicillata; assembly: GCA_004027735.1. NCBI lineage: Eukaryota > Metazoa > Chordata > Mammalia > Chiroptera > Phyllostomidae > Carollia > Carollia perspicillata. The sequence goes on along the minus strand of PVKM010012624.1, from coordinate 12,112 downwards.
ACAACAGTGTAAAGTAAAAACTGAGGAACAGAATCAGAGTTCAAGTTTGGGACATGGTAAGTTTGAGATGAGTACAAGTTCAGAGCAGTCTAGATATGTATGGTGTTTAAAGTCATGAGCCTGAAATCACCAGAAATGATTTTAAATTAGAGGCCCTAGGATTAGCTTTTGAGGAACTCCAAAATTTAAAGGTCAGGGAGAAGGTAAAGAATTAGCAAAAAAGACTGAGAAGGAATGATCAGTGTAGAAAGAGGACAGCCTAAAGAGTTGGTATGTCAAGAGTCAAGTAAAAGAAGTGTTTCAAAGAGGCAGAAGAGGTTACTTGGCAGACCAAATATGATGAAGACTAAGAATTGACCACTGGATTTAGTAACACAGAAGTCATTGATGGTCTTGACAAGAGTTGAAATAGAGTGGATGAAGAAAGCCTGTTTGAAATGGTTAATAAACTGGAAGGAAGACATTTGGAGAAAGCACATGTAGAGAAATTGGACTGTAAAGAAAAAAGAAAGGATGTGACAGTGGAAAAAAGATACAGAATCAAGGCAGGGTGTGGCTTGTTTTTTCGGTAATGCTGGATGCTGTTATGTTTGTATGCCGATGGAAATGAAGACAAGCTGCTAGGGAGACAAAGATGGAAAAACACATATACACTTGCTTTCATTAAAATCATAAATGAGTACCAATAATTTATTTTCCTACGTAAAATACTTGCAGATGTCAGATACACCATGTCGAAGATCCTGCATCCGTATATGATGAAGCCATGGAACTAATTGTCAAACTTGCGAATCATGGACTGATTCATGGAGATTTCAATGAATTCAATCTCATTTTGGATAAAGATGACCACATCACCATGATAGATTTTCCACAGATGGTTTCAACTTCTCATCCCAATGCTGAATGGTATGTACTGAAATTGATTGTGAATGTGGGTGTGTTTATTTGTGATGAAATAATTTTTATTTAGAATTTTCAACTTTGTAATACTGTCATTTGGGTCAGTAACTGATGAAGTGGCTGATGTCAGTGGTCTAAAATCGTGTGTGTGTCTGTGTGTGTTTTAATGATATCAAACTACTAATTTCCCCCTGAAAGAATCTTTCTTATTCCTCAGTATTTTAAGGGGGGGGGGGGTGCACTTTGATCCAATTTTTAAAACATGTTCATTAAGCTTATTCTGTGTGTTGGGAATCTGAAGATACTGTCCACTTTTGTAAGCCGTCAAAACAATTCAAATTACTTTTTATAATCTGACAGATTTCTGTAAGTCAAATTGTCTTAGCCATGGAATCCTTTATTCAAACAAACATTTAGGTGGAAGCCCAGTTTTTAAACAAAACAAGCTTGCTCAGAAGAAGTAGGGACATGCAGAGGGGAATCCTAGATCCCCATTCTCTCTGCCTGTCCCCTTTTTCCCTCCATGGTTGGCTTCAAGGGGCTTCACCAGGCATAATTTGGTAATCTTGATAGTCTTAACAAAAGTTAAGGATTTGGACTAGACTAAGTTGCCAGACCAATAATATCTCTCATGTCATTTTTAGCTTTTATGTTAAAAAAGAATTGCCGTAAAATCTCATCCCTGACACAGGGCAGAACCACTTTATATATAATATGGTAATCTATTCCTCACACTGCTTAACCAGTTAAACCGGCCAAGTTGTGAAATGCGAGAGAATGTTTTCCTTTATTTGTATTTCATGATGGAGTTGAGCATAATCAAATTAAGGGTGAGTACTTTTAAAGAATATTTCCAACAAAACAATACTAATAGATAAATGCCTGGCACTTGGGTAGTTAGTATTTCTTATGGTGATGACTGATTACCATTTTCATTAAAGTGATGTAATGTAGTCACACAATAAAGGAACATCTAAGAACCACCAGAATTAGAGATAGAAATGATAACAGGTTATGGTATTCAAATAAAATGTAATAATGCATTATTCTTGAAGACATTGTGATTTAACTTGAACTTTTATGGGCAAGTAATTGGGTGAAGGAGTTCTATTAAACACTAGAAAATAAGATATCAGTAAGATCTGCCTCTGCTTTTGAAGAAGTTACTGTCTAGTAGGGGAGACGTAGGCATATATAAAAACATAATTTTAAAATAATTTGAGGTTGTTCCAAGGGTGCCCTAAGAACAAAGAATAGTGGCATTGTCTTCCTAATTCTAAACTTCATGATTCTCTAAAATAACAATTTAGTTAAAATGTAAAGAGTTGAATCAATTCCATGTGACCCTTAATTCTACCTTATTTGGAAACCCTCTAGAGAATTTAAACAGCTCTTACTACTTTGTGTTGACCTGAAAATAACCACATAGTCAGAGGCTGTTCTGCTGTCAGTCCAGATTAACATGTTTTTAGATTATTATTTATAAGCCCACAGCATTGTTTGTCTCTTTTGGAAGTTATTACAAGTCAGCTAACAGATAACAAGGATATGTAAACATAATTCTAATTCTTAAACTTTTTCTTACGTGTTACTAATCTATTTTTATCTTCAGCTTTCTCAGTTGACAAGGGGTTCAACTGGGTGTAGCTGATGGGAAGTACAACCAGACATTCTGGAGTCTATAGAGGAGAGTGGAAACCTCTGCCCCAACATTATAGGCCCATAATCTTCTTTTCTAGAAGATTAAGAGAAAAACCTTGAGTTTTCTGACCATAGGAACTATGTGCCTTTGATAGCTTATGTTCCTTGTTCGTGCCTCTGCTGTTACATTCAGTATTTCAGACACACTGTCAGAAGATTTTTCTTTTTCTTTTGAGTAGAGTAACATCTTTTTTATGTAAAAAGTAGAATTGTCATATACTAAGGATATTGTCATTGGAGCATAAGGGAAAAATGAACAACAAAGGCTGTATCAGAAACAATTCTTTCTTTTGCAGGTATTTTGACAGAGATGTTAAGTGCATTAGAGATTTCTTTATGAAACGTTTCAGCTATGAAAGTGAGCTTTATCCAACATTTAGTGATATCAGGTTTGTACTCTGCTTAAAGTGATAGAATTCTGATAAATACCCGATTTATTTCATTCTAAAAGTTAATATTTTTATCTAAAAAATTTTCCGGTGGTGAGTGACCTTTGACACATTGTAATCATTGAGTGTTATAGCTGGGTGGTATAGAAATGAAACTTACAAATCTAGAAAATACCTTCTTTTGATCCACTGAAATAATGTTATTCTCAAAGCCAAATTTCTCATTTGTTTTCTAAAATTTGTTCAAATATTGTTTTCTGGCTTGAGATGATTGACAAGAGTTAAAAGAAATCTTTAGTACCCCCTAAAAATTAAGTCAGTAAATACCAACTGAAGTTTCTATAACCTTTTTATTTAATATCTATTGCTTTTCACATTTATTTTATTAAAATGACAAACAGCATTTATCTTTTACATTTGTGTACTTAAGTAATTTAAGTATTGCATTTTAGGCAAAGAAAAATCTTTAAAATATATAAACTATTAAGCTCGCCTAAGAATTATAATTTTCCAGAGTAATAAATATTTGTCCATGTCAGATGGATTTTTCCCCCTCTGAATGCTCGGCGTTTCTTTTCCTAGGAGGGAGGATTCTCTTGATGTGGAGGTTTCTGCCAGTGGCTACACAAAGGAAATGCAGGCCGATGATGAACTGCTTCATCCAGCAGGTCCAGATGATGTTGAAACAGAGGAGGGATCTGACTTCTCCTTCTCTGATGAAGAGGTATCAGAAAAAGCAGAAGTCTGTAGACCAGAAAATCCGGGTGAACCACACTTTGCCGATGAACTGGTCGACTGCTTTCGCAGACCCCCTGGAGACCTTGAACGAGTAAAGGAAGGCGATTTGTCAGAGCAGCGTGCTGCTGCGCACTGTCTTGACATGACTAAATTCAGTCAAGCTTTAGAAGAAATAAAAGGTCAGGTTGCTGAAAACAGTTCTGTAACTGAGTTTTCTGGGGAGGAAAACAAAACTGAAAATGACACCAGGCAAGACGGTGAAACAGGTCAAGGAGGAAACCCTGCAAGCTCTGAAGAGTGTGAAGATGAATGCCCTCATCTCGTTGCCTTGTCATCATTAAACAAAGAATTCAGGCCTTTCAGGTATAGATTCTGTGGATTGATTTTTTTACTTTAATCTGGAGACCTGTACTTTCTTCAATTCTGGTAAATGAGTATTTTTTTAAATGAAGTGACAGTTGTACTCTGTACCATTACGTGTGAAATGAAAACAGATAACTCTTTTGTTAAAATTACAGCTAGCCTGTACAGTCGACCTGATTTTAGACAGCGTATCGATCCAATTTTAAGCAGTCTGCCCTAAGATACAAACTGATTACTTTAAAATATTAATACAGATCTCTTATTCAGTTGATTATGATTTAGGTGGGTGAATTCTTTGTATATTTTCACAAATAAACATCTGATGTTTGATTTATGTATAGCCCAGTAAATCTGCAGTCAGTGTACTATCTTCATGAAGTTCAGTGAATTTTGTCTGGTACTTTGAACCTTCTGTTCTTATTTATTCATGTAAAATTCTATAATGTTATTTTTCTTTTAAGAATTTTTTCTTGCAAATATTAATCAACCTGAGCTCAGATTAGCAAATGATCTAAAATTTAATTTTTAGATTTGAACTGTTTATCCAGAATCAAACAACTGTAGTTTAATGAAATTCAGGTTTATGTGTTTCAGGATACTAATAGGACAAAATTAAATCAGTAACTTTTTAATAATACATATTTGTTCATTTTTAGAGAGTGAGGAAGGGAAGGAGAAAGAGAGGGAGAGAAAGAAATATCAATGTGTGGTTGCCTCCCACGCACCCCTACTGGGGACCTGGCCTGCAACCCAGGCCTGTGCCCTGACTGGGAATCAAACTGGTGACCCTTTGGTTCGCAGCCTGTGCTCAGTCTACTGAGCTACACCAGCCAGGGCAAGAAACATTTATTAGGCATTTCTTAGTACATGTTCAGGCTTACATCCTAAGGCTCTCTTTATCATGAGTTTCATTGTGAAGCAGAACATAAGAATTTTGTCCCTTTTCCATATACGTGTATCTTGAAACACAGGGTTATTACTACTTTAATAATAAACGTAAAATTAAAATTAAGAATGGCAATGGCTCAACATTTTGGGTAATAGAAGGAAATCTACACAGGTTAAATAGCCATCTGAGCAGAGAATAATTTCTTTTTACTCTAAAGACATGTTGGGCAATATTTTTATCAAAGTAGAAATATATTTCTGAAAAATATTGACTTAAGAAGTAATATCATCTGAGTTTCTTATACATTAAAACTTTGAGCAATGCATAATACAAATGAGGTAGTCACTGCAGTTTTTCCGGGTTAGCAGAGCAGACTGCAGGGTACTGTTTCTTACAGTTTGGGAAAATGGCAAGAAACTGTCCCAAGGCTTTAAATGTTAAAAGTCAGATAGTTCAGTAGAAGAAGAGGGAAAAAGACATGAATTATGGACAAGTAATAACAAGTTTCGATGGCTAAAACATTTTATCATTTTGAAATTTTGATAATGACCATCAGAATGCTGGAAAATGAAAATTGTTAATATACTAGGCTGAATTGTGGATGGTTTTACCTTCACAGAAATTTTAAATATAATTATATTTCTGAGATATTTTATGTCTTTAAGTTTCATTATCTAGTAAGGAATAATATAAATTACCTCAATAATTAACTATAAAAATTAACTGGATAAATTGTGATTTTGCTTTAATTTTAGAGATGAAGAAAACATGGAAGATACTAACCAATACAGAACAAGAACTCTCAGTGTTACTTCTGCAGGCAGTATTTTGAGCTGTTCAACAATTCCTCCGGTAACCATTCATTCAGCGTTTGCTAGTGTTCCTTAGGTCATGCTGCAGGCATCTTACATGTGAGGATGTTCGACGTACAAGACAGTCGCAGCCATTTGGACCTTGCATATTAACAGTATAAAATCATAACGAGTACAGATTTAGTAATATAGGAGAGAGGGTTACTTTTAGGAATGATCAAAGCTTTCAGGGAAAGGGCAGCAGGTAAGTTAGCTTGAATTTGAATGATAAGATCCAGGGGGCCCTGATTCTCGTGTGGTCTAGTCCCTGCACTTCAACAGTGAGGAGATTGATTTCTCACACTTCACAGTTTCCTGTCCATTTTTGGCTTTGATATTTTTTTATACTTTTTGAGATTTACCCTCCTTTCTTTGATTTCTCAGATTCAAATCATGGGGCTTTTATATCTGATTACAATGGTGTAAAATTGATAATGTCATACAATGAAAAGTTAGATTGCTAATTCATGCTACTTTTCTTAGATTCTCACTTATGCTCTCTTCTGTATATAAAGAATATGGCACTGACATTGTCATGAGGTCTTGACTTTATCCCATTTTCCTTATCGCTATCAGCCTCTAATGAATTGTATTATAAGATACAAGTTTGCCTCCCAAGGACAAAAAGAGATGTCTTCAGCCTGGCTTGATTTCTCTCTTGTCTCTGAAACCAATCATCTTAACTCCACATTCTTACGGAGGTTTGCTCACACAATTTTTCTTGAGTTCACATTTTATTTTGTTAAAAAGGTCAGGAGAAAAACTTTACTTCGTTACCTCCTTTATGTTGACGATTGTACAAGGCAAAGATTTTCTCTGAGTTCTTTGATATTATTGTAAGTCCTGTTTTCCTACTTAAAATAGTTTTTTGGTTTTTTATTAGCAGGGTTGCCATTTATGTACCCTGTGCTTTCTAATTTGTAACCGTTAAGTTATAATGAAAGGTTAAAATATATTTTTAATAAGTATGCGGTCACTATCAACAACAGACCACAACCGTATATAGGATCTTCATTGCTATTTTTTATAGGCTCCCTGAAATAATACAGAGGTATTTTATTTTACACTTTATAATTTTTTAAAATACACCAAGTGGGATTTCTCACACTTTTCTTAACATGAGGAAAAGAAATCTTGTAGGATTTGTAAATTGTTCTGAATTAGGAAGATGTACATGCATGGCACTCCATTATCTCCTTCTTCAGCTGCTTGATATGATTATCTTAAGGTCTCACTGAAGGGACGAACCAAGGGGAAATTGAAGTAGGTTATGTGGGAAAGAAATTGATTTTTTTTCCTGCAAATATTCTGGGGGCCTCTTTGAATTCCTCTTTTAAACGAGGTGTGTGGTCTTGGCTGGCGTGGCTCAGTTGGAGCATCAACCTGTGACCGAAAGGTTTCGGGTTTGATTCCCAGTGAGGGTGCACATGCCTAGCTTGCAGGTTCGATCCCCAGTCCAGGTGCATATAGGAGGCAACCAAGGGCTGCTTCTCTCTCACATTGATGTTTCTCTCTCCCCCTCCATCTCTCTCTAAAACCAATGGAAAAAAAAATGTCCTTGGTGTGGATGAAAAAATAAAATAAATATGGTGTATGCTTGACTGTTGTTTTCCTGGGACTTTCCATCTCATCTCTTTGGGTGCCTTCTTTCCTGGTTCCTTCTCTTTCTTACCTACTTTATTGGCAGTGTAGATTCCAGTAGTAATTTGATTCCAGTAGTGAATTTTGAGGAGAATTTTTATTCCTAAAAATGTATTTTTATTCTATTCTCTATTCTTAATAGGGAGTTTAAGTGCTAGAGTTGTGGTTTGGAAATACTTTTCCTTTACAATTCTGAAGGCGTTGGTCTGTTGTCTTTGTTGTAGTTGAGAAGATGGCACCTGCAGGATTCCGATCTCCTGCTAGAGTGGCGAGACTGGCGGTTGCCTGGCTTCCTGGAGTAGGGAAGGGCCTGGAAGCTAGTCACACTTACTTTAAACTTTCAGCCAACCATTCTTTAAGTTATGAAACTTCTGGGATACCAGGTTCTTCTAAGTCACCAACCTTCCTAATTTTGGGAGACAGCCCTAAATGTATCTCTGTGTCTTGCATAGGGTAAGGCATGTTAAGAAGAGACCCATGCTTCAACCCTCAAAGTGTTCATCTTCCTTTTTTTAAGAGGCAACTTGGATAATGCAAGGTTATATATATACAAATAACAAACAGGTGTAGTGCTTTCAGAGGGGGGAAAAGGTTTTTGTGAATGCAATATTCAAAAATGTCATTCATCTTGGCAGTTAGGGGGCAATCTGTGTCCTAAGTGGTAAGAAATCAATTGAATTTATGATCCTTCACTATGAGAAAGCATTCAGCATCTCCCAAAATTGGTATGAAGACTTTTCTGTGGGTAACTGCTGTCATCAGGTCATTTCTACACCTGAAGTTATGAAGGGTCTGTTTACCAGTAGTGAATGCTTTCAAACAGTCTTGTACAAAGACATGCCTATTATTACCTAGAACCCAGGAATAAGCAGTTTTTATCTTGTTGGTTTTTGTTGGTTTTCAGCGGGTAGGGGGGATTCTTTCTTTACATTTTCCCAATGGACACCAGGTGGCACTATGTCTATTTGTTATTCAAAGAATTTTAACTATACTTTTTGTCATATTCTATATTTCTTTTAGAAATGTAATTTATAACAGTTTTGTCTTACTGCGATTTTTATAGTACTGTTGTTAAAATTTGGAGTTTTAAAAATACGTTATTAACAGAAATTTGAAAAATATTGGCAATGTCAATATTTTGTTGAATGTTTACTCCTTATCAAAATGAGCAGTCATCATTGATGCTGATCATTGAAATCTTTCCAGGAGTTGGTGAAACAGAAGGTGAAACGTCAGTTGACAAAACAGCAAAAATCAGCTGTCAGACGTCGATTGCAGAAAGGAGAAGCAAATATATTCACCAAGCAACGGAGAGAAAACATGCAAAATATTAAGTCAAGCTTGGAAGCAGCTAGCTTTTGGGGAGAGTAACGTATTTAGAGACATTTACACAACAGAATACTGTTCAGCCATAAAAAAGAAAAGTTTACCCTTTGCAACAGTATGATGGACCTGGAGAACATTATGCTAAGTGAAAATAAGCCAGTCAGAGAAAGGCAAATACCATATGGTTTCACTCATATGTGGCATCTAATGAACAAACTGAAGTAACAAAGTAGGGACAGACTCAGAGAGCAGAGTGACAGCTCTGGGGATGGGGGTTGAGGGTCGGAGGGGTCAAGGAAAAAGGACTCGTGGACATGGACAACAGTGTGGTGATTGCAGGGGGTGGGAGGGAGATAATACGGGGTTAAATGGTAATGGAAAAAATTACAATAAAAAAATAAAGGTGCAAAATATTTTTCAGAAAGTTACTATGATTTGAAGCCACCTTTAGTCTTTTGGACTAAGGCAGAAAGGTAAGCAAATAGACAGACTTTCTTTCATCTATAAATTTGACTCATTCAATACATGTTTTCTAGAGGATAATTATAGTAACTTGACTAAAGCAGTCCAGTTTTCCAAATAGTTGTGATCACTGGTACATCAGCTAAAATCTACTTTTCAGAGCAATTTTTATTATGAACATTTGGGTATTTTTTTTAAAAGTGTAAATGTCATAATTTGAGTTTGTTTTTGTCGTTATCTACCAAACGTAGGTAGATTGCTTGGCTTCAAATCCCAGCTTTCTACTTACTAGTGGAAATTACCTTAGCAAATCATATTTTTCTCCCTCTTTTTTTATCCTTCACCACATCACCTTTTCTTACTATTAAAATTGGATTTACAACTACTGTAGGGTTGCTTTGAGAACCACACGAGGCAATATACAGAGAGCACATATATACTTTCAGTAGAGTGTAGATGGGTGAATAATTTTAATGATGTTTACCTTTCCAAAATTCTGCTTAACAACCTGATTGCAATTTAATTAGCCACTGAGAGAGTACACTGCTGTCTTTTTTTCTCTAGTAGTAAGGGTTAGCCAATAATGCATAATGTTATTTTCCACTGTTTAAATTAGTAATGTAGTCATAAGAACAGAAACTTGACATAGTCTCACCATGGTCTTCACAGTTGCCAGTTTTTAAGCAGGCCTGAGTAGAAGAGTTGGGGGGTGGGAGGGTGGGGGAGTAAAGGGAATGGAGGAGTGAAAAAAGTTCTAATATTCTTAGAGCGGGTCCAAAATATGTCTCACTTCAACATTAACAGATACTGCGTGTAGGAAAGAAAGAAAATGTGTAAGACATGGTTCCTCACTCAAAGACTAATCCATTGAGATGTGAAGATGGGCGCTAAAGTTACTTACGTACCTGGTTGTATTCAAGTCTCCAGCATTGCCCAGGAGGACGGAGCATCACCTGAGCAGAAATGACCACTAGATGGCAATGTCATTGCACAGTGACTCAACAGGATGTCCTTAAATTGCTTCTGTGTGATCCACCAGAGGCAGTAACAGCAGTTTTTTCCCTAAGATTGATAAAGACAGCAGATGTCTCTCACCTTTGCAAAATTAATATTACTGACTGTTTGCAGGCCTAACATTAATTAATTTTAATATAAATGCAAGAAGAATTTCCTTGAAAATTATATTGAAAGTACATAGCTTTGAATTTAAATTTTATCTTTTTTTTTATAATTTGTCTAAAGCATTTAAACAACAATATTGACAGCTTAATAGAACCACAGAATGTTTATTCCAGAATACATTTTGTATTCAGAATGTCAGAAGCAGATTGGGAATGAAATACATGACCATCCTACTCATTTGACTCTACTTTTGGGTACCTACGATTATAAAATTACTGCTATTTGAGGAACTTAGAAGGCAAATAAACATATCTTACCCTTAATAGCTTAAGGTTTCCTGTAGGTCACAACAAATTAGTCCAATGCACAAATTAAAATTATTCAGGGTTCAGTCACAATAATTATTTTTAAGAGATGATTGTGAGTAGCTATCAATTAGAAACTTGCCTGAGGCTATAGTCAGTTGTCACATTTTAAAATACCTACCGTGAACAATGAGCAAAAACAAAATGTAAGTATGCTATTAATGCAATTAAGGTATGTACCATGACTCATGAAACATTTTTTGAGCCTGGGAGTTGTAAATTTAACTCCTGGTTCTACCACTTCTCAGACCGCAGGTACTTTCCGTAGCCCCTCTAACCTCACTTTGATTTGTAAAGTGACATTTAAAAGTGCCTCTTTCAGGGTTGTGAAGATAATGAAATATCACCAGTAAAGAGCTTAGCATAGTTCCTGATACATAATGTGTGTTTAATAAGTTGTTCAAATGCTTTAAAGTTACCCAAAGGAAGATTCCAAGGACTCTCCTGTTTTCAAGGTCAATGATTTCAGCTATGATTCTTTTGGTGGTCTGTTTTAGACACACACATGCTTTGCTTGTACCCTGCATCACGTACTTGCTATTTCCATAGATAGGCTTTTGCTACATGGCATGGTATTGGTAGCCATTGCTCTCTTGTGTACCACACAGCAGGCTTTCCCAGAACTGTGAAGATCTTTAAAGGGTACTAACCAGAAGGTTAGTGCAGCTTGATATAATCCTTTTAGTCAAGTACTCAGTAAATTTTCTGGCAAGACACATAGTTGCCTAGTTAATGAAGTCACCAGGTAAACTTGCTGTCTGCCAGGTTTATCAACCACTTCCACGGGATAGAAGGGTGAATTCATTAGGTTCTCAGCAGAGCACTTCCTGAGGTGTAGGTTTATTTCATATCACAGATTCAATACTTTGGATGGGCTAAGGCTGGTATCTTCATTTTCCTCTCTCAAGAACATCTCCCTAGAGAACATCAGGCCATATCTTAGTTTCACCTTAATTTGCTTAATGAAGTAGTGGAACCATCTTATGCAACTGTGTAAGGCTGGGGATGAGGTAAAGTTCAGGATAGCCATGAGCTAACAGTTGTGTAGTAAACAGGAGTGTGGACATAACTCTGAAGACTACAAAACTCAACAAAGACTAATACTAGTACATTGTTCAAACTGTAAGTTTTACTTCCAATCAGGATGGCAGCATAGATAAATGGGTAACCTCCTCTCACAGCTGCTTAAAAATTGCAACTAAAATATGGAACAACCATCACTCAGAAACATCAGAAATTGAGTTGAGTGGAAATCCAACAACTATGGAATTAAAGAAACCACATCCACCCTGGCTGGTGTAGCTCAGTGGATTGAACGTGGGCCTGCGAACCAAAGGATCGAGGTTCGATTCCCAGTCAGGG
>PVKM010012623.1:0-31359 GCA_004027735.1 Carollia perspicillata | reverse complement strand
GCACACCATTTGAGAACAAGCCTGTTTCTCAGCACCGACGGAACCGGGGAAAGAGCAAGGTTCATGTCTGCCGCCATCAGACACCGGGGCAGCGGGAGAGCGGCTGGGCCGGGTCCGGGGCTGCCCCTCAGCCACCAGCACCCTCCCTCCGGGGGTGAGGGCACGGGATCCAGGATCGCCTCCAGAGAAAACCCGGAGGGGTTCCAGCCCGGAGGAATTTGTCAACTCGAAGGGAATAAAAGCCTGTTTTTTCAAAATTCGAAGCTGTGAAGGTCCAGATTCTGAGATCTCTGACCTTCTGGGACGGAGTCAGGGTTCTGGGGCACTGGCGCACGCCTAACCCTTCACGACCCTGACTCCCTCCTCGTGACTCCTCGGCTGGACCGCCGGACACAGTGTGTGTCCTGGATGATCCAGATTCCCAGGGAGTGAGACCACGGAGGGGCCCACCCCACCCGGGCGGGGGCTTGAGGAAGTGCACGGCCCTGCCCTTGGAGTCTGAGGGAGCATGTGCCCCACGCTGGAGGTCTGAGGGGGGACCCGCCCTACTTAGTCTGAGGGGGCACTCGCCCCATTTGGGGTCTGATGGGGGATTCCCCAAACTTCCCAGGGGGCTTGAGGGGGGAATTCTCCCCATTTTGCCCCGCTGTGGAGTCTGAAGGAAGACTCATCCCGTTTGAGGGCCTGATGGGGAGCCATCCTTCCCTGGGGGTCTGAGGGGAGACCTGCCCTGCCCTGGAGTCTAAGAGGGACCCACCCCGCTCTGGGAGTATGAGGGGTACCAGCCTGCTCTGGAGTCTGAGGAGGGACTCTCCCCATTCCGGGTGTCTCAGGGGCACCTAAACCCATCTGGGAGGCTGCGGGAGACACGCCCTGCCCTGGGGTCTGAGAAGGGGAGACACGGCCCTTCCTGGGGCACTTCGGAGGACGCCTCTCTGTCCAGTGAGGAGGGCTGGGTGGTGTGAGGATCCGGCAGAGGCTTATCCTCCCTCAACCCGACTGCCACCTCCCACACCAGCCAGCCAGGACCCCTCCTGTAGGAAAATTCTAGGCTCTCCCCACCCAGCCTTCCTCCCCATCCCAGCCAAGGCCTGAGGGGAGAGGCCCCTGCTCAGTGCCTCTGGCACCAAAACCTCCACAGACAAAGTGCAAGTGTGGCACGTGTGAGAGTGAGCATGGGCGATCGCCCAGTGAGTCTGACAGGGGTGCGAGCAGGTGAGAGTCTCTGTGAGACCCCTCTGTGTGGCGCTGTGACTTTTTCCTGGGGGCCGCCTGCTTCTGCCCCCTAGGAAAAGCTGCCCCCTTCTCAAGTTTCCACTTCCCCGTCTGCAACAGGGCTTAGAGTTTCTCCCTAAAGCTCCCAAGGTTTCTCTTGGGCTTCGGTGATGAGACAATATTTCTGTAGCGGACACTAGCATAAGACAAATATAGGCCATTCTTACTTATTACTAAGAAAGAACTGAAAGTTCTGAGTCTTTGCTTGGCCAGTTCTTGGGTGCAGCGATTTTGCCGCTGGCACACTCTGGGTGCTTTTTGATATTAAGTTGTGGGCTCAGGGCTGATGCCCAGTTGCACTTGAATTCCAGATAGACAACAAACAGTTTGTTTTTTCAGTACGTCCCAGCTATTGCATGGGATATACTTGTACAAACAAAATATGCATTGCCGGTCTACTAGGGCTCCTCAGGCAAAATGCAGGGTCTGGGCCTCCCCATCTTGTGGATGTGGAAACGGAGCTCAGAGAGGTGAGGTGAGTTTCCTGGGATCACTGGGGCCAGTGAAGGGCCCTTGGCCTTACCCGGTCAGCCTGGCACTGGCGGAAGCTGGCGTTGATCCGGTCCACGTCTCGGCGGGCATTCAGCAGCATCTGCATGATGGTGTCCCTGGCGCGGGCGGTGAGGTTGAGCTCCTTGGACAGGTTGGCCTGGCTGGCCGTGAGCCCCACGACCTGGCTGTACAGGCCGTCAGTCCGGCGCTCGGCGTCCTGCAGGTTGGACTCGGTGCTCACGTGCACATTGCCGTAGACCATGAAGAGGACCAGGCCCAGGATGATGAGGAACTGGATGAGGGAGACAAAGAGGAAGAAGTAGCGCAAGTAATACCAGCAGCCGTGAGAGCTGGCCCCGGCCCGGGAGTAGGGCCCTCCGTGCTCCACGGCCAGGCCCATCTCTTCCCCGGGCTGCCGCCTGGTGCACTGGCGCTGCTCAGCGGGCTGCTCTTCTCCGCGGAGTGGCTGTGCCCCTTCTGGACCCTGCCGCCCACAGGGGGGAGTGTTTATATTACTCGTCTTAATACTTCCTCTGCCTGGCTCCTTCCTGGCCAAGAGGAAACACGGGGCAGTGGGTTATCTCAACACTCCCACCCGGGCTGTGAAGGGAGGGTGGAGTGGGGGGGCCAAGGCCTGCCAGCCTCTCTGATTAATGCTGGGTGGGGCACCAGCTAGGCGACTGGGCTTCCTCAGCCTCTCTGAGCCTCAGTTTCTTCGCTGGCCCCTGCTCTGTGCCGGGCGCTGTTTCTGGCACTTGCGGCAGATGCGCTCCTGTCAGCATCCCCATCGCGCAGAGGAGGAAAACTGAGGTCCAGGGAGGAGAAGGGACCACCGCTGGGTCTTAAGCTGTTTCGTTCTCCGTGTTTGCTTACCTCCCAGTGGGCTGACTGCAGATGTGTGCCCACCTCACAGGGCTGTGTCAATTAAGTGGGCTGAACCGAGCAGAGCGCTTAGCTCACGGCGGGCTGGTCTGAGGATGGTGGTGACGTGGACCCCCCAAGTTGTCATCCCACCCAGTCCCAGCTCACACAGAGGCTTAACAAGCGCACTGGGAGCAGCAGCACGACAGCGATGAACTTGGAGCCAGGGAGAGCTGGTCTGGCTTGTGTGAGATCGTGGGAGGGGCTTCTTCTGTCTGTGCCTCAGCTTCCCTGTCTATAATATGGGGTAGGCACGATGCCCAGTCACAGGGCTGGGCGGGGGGAAGCTGTAATTATTACTATTGCTTCCTGCTAGAAGCATTATTTTGGGGCTCCATGAGATGGTGAGCAGGAAGTGTCAGATAGCTGAGCCTCACTGGGGGTCACCCCCAGGTGGGCATGGAGGAGAGTTTGGAACCAAGGAGCAAAGCGTTCTGGGAGTGCCCTCCTGCTTATCGCCCAGAACCAGAAGTTTCAGAGAAATCCCTCATGCTGGGTGATGCCAGGCCCTTCCAAGAGGCAGCAGCAGCCCCAGCCCCAGCTGGGAGGGGTCCTGACGCTTGGGGAGACAGAGTGGGACACAGCCCACGGCCCCCTGGGTTCACAGGTGACAGGAAGGAGGGACAGGCAGAGGAGAAAGGGACAAGGAGGAGGCAAGGAGGCTGGGCCCTGGTTGGGTGACAGTTGCTGGTCACTGTCAGGTGGGGGGCACAGCGGGGTGAAGGCTGCCACAGGGGGGCCCATCCCCCATTAGCTGGTGTGATGGAGTAGGGGGTGTTGACGTCGGGGAGCGGGGCTGCAGGGTGGTGTCCATCAAGAAGGCAGGACTTGTGTCGGGAAGGAGGAAGTTCCCAGGGGTAGGCAGGAAACCCCTGTCTGACCTTCGGTCCTCAGAGCTACCCGGTGATTCCTGATTCCCAGACCCTTCCCATCTGCTTAGTGAAGGGAGGAGGGTTGGGGGCTGCAAGTGGTGCCCAACCAGTTGTTCTTCGAGGTTGGCCAGGTCTGCACAGAGTTCCCCCCAATCCCAGCAGGTGGGAGAAGGTGGTCTTCCAGCCTCCTTAATGGGGCCATCATAGGCAGAGTGAATTCATGGTTACAATTCAGGGATGTGGAATTCAGTTCTGGCTGTGTCATTTACCACTGTGTGACCTCAGGCCAGTGACCCCCTCCTCCTACTCCTGAGCCTCAGTTTTCTCTTGTCTAAAATGGAGGCAAGCCCCCGCCGAGTGCTCACTTGGTTGGAGCATCATCCTGAAACACCAAGGTTGTAGGTTTGATCCCTGGTCAGGGCACATACCTAGCTTGCAGGCTCAATCCCCAGTTCAGGTGTATACAGGAGGCAACTGATTGATGTTTCTCTCTCACTCTTTCAAAGCCATAAGAACATCCTTGGATGAGGATTAAAAAGGTGTTTAGCCCTAGCTGGTGTGGCTCAGTGGATTGAGCACTGGTCTGCAAACTGAAAGGTTGCTGGTTCGATTCCCAGTGGCACATGCCTGGGTTGCAGGCCAGGTCCCCAGTTGGGGGGCATGTGAGAGTCAACCTATGGATGTATCTCTTGCACATTGATGTTTCTCTCTCTCTCTTTCTCCTCCGTCTAAAAAGAAATAAATAAAATCTTTAAAAAAATAAATTCTTAATAAAAAAGAATAAGGGTATTAAATATACATACCGATGTCTTTGTATCAAGATAAAAAATAATGTTCAATTTCTTTTTGGAATTTGGTCTCACATCCTTTATTTGTAATGCTCCTTTTTCAAATAACTTGTTTTAATAGATTAAAATTTTTAATTGATTTTTTTAGAGAGAGACAGAAAGGGACAGAGAGGGGGAGAGAGAAAGAGTGAAGAACATCGATCATGTTGTTCCACTTATTTATGTATCTGTTGGTCCCTGCAACCCTGGCATATCATAATGATACTCTAAAAACTAAGCTACCTGGCAATAGCTCGATTTTTTAAAGGTACTCAAATATACCTCAAATTTTAATAAGATTCTCTATACACACATTTATTTGCTACTAAAAATTGAAATAGCACATCAAAAAAAATTTACAATTCAAAATTTTGAAAACCAGAGCATCTAGTTAATGCATTAACTAGATGCTCTAGTTGACATCAAACCACTCAATGTCTTCTTTCTTACTTTCTTTCCTTTCTTCTTTCTTTCTTTCCTTTTTTCTTCCTTCCTTCCTTCCTTCCTCCCTTCCTTCCTTCCTTTCTTCTGTCCTTCCTTCCTTCCTTCCTTCTTTCTTTTTTACATTCCTTCCACACAAATTACTTGCTTCTAACTCTTGATGTTGGATTTCATGCTTCTTAAACACACTGGCATCCCTGGCTGGTATAGCTTAGTGGACTGAGCGTGGGCCTGCGAACCAAACAACCGTGGTTCAATTCCCAGTCAGGGCACATGCCTGGGTTGCAGGCCAGTTCCCAGCAGGGGACGCACGAGAGGCAACCATACATTGATATTTCTCTCCCTCTCTCCTTCCCTTCCCCTCTAAAGATAAATAAATAAAATCTTTAAGAAAATTTTTTAAAAACACCAGTAATACTTAAGACTTATTAGTGCTTCTTTCGGTCAAATAAAAAAGTGGAATTGAAGTAGATTGAAGTCCTTCAAATATGAACTATATAGATTCCTTATAAGTTTCTGGTATCAAGGAAGACAAAAAAGAGATGCAAAAAACCCCACGTTACAGACCTTATATTGTAGGCTATCATGATATCGGTGTATGGTCTGTCCTAGCACAGAGTAGCTTTCCCAAGCTGCTGCGCAATGATCCTCAAATTACTAGCAAGAAAAAAAAAACAGTACAAGAATAAGGGCTATGACTAAATTGACCCCATGTTACAATTATTCTCCACGCTAATATTATCGGAAGGATCTCCATGATACAGGCAATAATGGCGGCTCCATCTAAATCTTCTGAATCCCGATTCAATCTCCATGCCCCTCTCCTGTGGGTCTTTTCAGAGCAGAGACAGGGCGCGGTATCTAACAATGGTACGTAGCTCCTGTTGTGTCCTTTCTTTCCGAGCAGTTGCCGATGTCCTTATTCCACCCTTCTTCCTGCAGAGTGGGCTTTGATCCAGCCCCAGTCCCAGCCCCTGTGAGTTCTTTTCTCTGTCCTGCTGTTGGCTGAATATTCTCGTAGAAGGGAGGGGGATTTGGTGCTGGGGTTGAGTCAAGTTACTAAGGTTCTTTGCTAGACCTTCTGAGACAGATTGAGAGGCAGTTGAATCTTCTTCCCTGGGCATCTGAGAAGGCTCTGTAGTTGAGTTGGGTTAAGCTTCATTGGTGAGTCCATTGAAGTCTAGACACTCCTCCTAGATCCTCCAAAGGTTTCGAGCAGAAGGCGGTGCTTAAAACTCTCAAATTGCATCCTGGAGGGTGTGGCTCGGTGGATTGAGTGCCAGCCTGTGGATCCAGGGGTTGCTGGTTTGATCCCCAGTAGGGCACATGCCTGGGTAGCAGGCCTGGGTTGCAGGCCAGGTCTCCAGTTAGGGGCACACGAGAAGCAACCACAAATTGATATTTCTCTCCCTTTCTTTCTCTCTCCCTTCCCCTTTCTCTGGAGATAAATAAATAAAATGTTTAAGCCTTGGCTGGTATACCCCAGTGGATTGAGTGCAGGCTGTGAACCAAAGGGTCATCAGTTCGATTCCCAGTCAGGGCACATGCTTGGGCTGTAGGCCAGGTCTCCAGTGAGGACATGTGAGAGGCAACCACACACTGATGTTTCTCTCCCTCTCTTTCTCCCTCCCTTCCCTGCTCTCTAAAAATAAAGAAATATATATTTTTTAAAAAAACCTCTTAGTGGTCTGGGATGGGAGTAAAAGACCGAAAACTGTACTTGAACAACAATTAAAATTTTAAAAAAGAAACGGCAAAAGAATCCCCAAACCTCTCAAATTACTACAATGTAGCTTGGAAAGAACCATATAGCCCAGAAATAGCGAGGAAAACCCAAATTCCAACACAGTGTAGTGAAATATAAAGCTAATCTCAGCTAGATTTTCTTTTTTTTATAAAGATTTTATTTATTTTTAAAAATATTTTACTTATTTATTTTTAGAGAGAGGGGGAGGGAGGGAGAAAAAGGGAGAAACAACAATGTGTGGTTGCCTCTCGCACACCCCCTACTGGGGACCTGGCCCACAACCCAGGCCTGTGCCCTGACTGGGAATTCAACCAGCAACCCTTTGATTTGCAGGCTGGCACTCAATCCACTGAGCCACACCAGCCAGGGCTAAATTTTCTTTTCATGGAAAAACTAATGATGTAAATTCCTCTATTTGCTCAACATTATGTCTTTGGGATCTGTTTATTCCTTTTGCCTCCTGTTCAGGTTTTTACTACATACAATACCATAATAATTATCAATGAACATTTAGACCATTTCTAATTTTTTTCTTAAATTTTTGTTCCAATGAACAAAATAAGATTTGATAGCAAACCCCACAAATGAAATCACTGGTTCCCAAAGCAGTCACATTTTGCATTTTGACAGCTGTCACCAATTTGTCTTCCAACAAAGTTGTTTCCATTATCACCCCTGCCAGCAGTGTCTAAAATCTCTAAAAACAGACTTTCTGAACACATTCTGCCCGTGTCCCTGGCCAGAAAACCCCAGAGGCGGGAGGTGTCCTTGGATTCGCATGTGGTCAAAGGCATCGGCCCTGATAAGCATTCAGTTTTTTTCCTGAAAACAATTTGTTATGTTCGCAGGAAATTTTGTGCATGAACCTATCATGTGCATTCCCTCAGTTCATCCCAAAGTTAGGCTTCAATTTTAAAGTTTTGAAAAATTAAAAACAATCAATTTGGTTTCATTTGTTTGGGCAGAAAAGGGAAAACTGTCACGAGCAAGTCAACTCTGTCACTACCTGAAAACAGACACTAAAGTCCTCCTGGTGACGTGAGGGTTTTTTTGGTTTGTTTGTTTGTTTGTTTTTTAACTTCTGGAAAGTCTCTGAGGAAGTGATATTTCTGGTGAAGAAAAATTTCAGCGAAGTTCAGAAAACCCTCCACATTTAAGCCAGTGCGTTTGGGTTTTGGTTAAATTCAAGTGAGATTAGGTTTTGTGCTTTTGAAGGTGACAGAGAGGCAAAGAGAGCCCTTTGGAGAGGAACAGCCTGTTTTCTCTGGGCCTCCATGTTCCTGGCTGAAAAAAAGGTGACCCACTTTCTTAACCAGAACTGGAGGGCTGGTGAGGTCAGCCTGCTGCTGTCCCAGGTGCTCTCCACCCACAGCTGCACCAAGGCTTCTCATTTCAGTCCCCCCATTCCGTCTCCAGCCAGGGGGGAGGCTCCAGGGTTACTCTGGATAGGAAGCCAGGGTAGGGACGTGAAAGGTGTGCTGGGGACGGGGCTGGAGATGCAGAGATAAAGAGAGACTCAGAGACTTTGCGTGGTAATTAGACAGGTGGAGACAGATCAGAGCAAGGTCAGGCCAGGGAATGGCCTGGAGGGGTGGGATGCAGGCGGGGTCCAGGAGGCAGGACCCACCAAGGAGTGCTGTTTGCTCACTTGGGTGGCTGGCGAGCCTTGGCGCAGCCAGGTCATGGGCCTGTTCTCTCTAAATCACCCCCAATCATATGGGCCTCCCCAGGGGTTTAGAGTCCCCTCTGCCCTCTCTCCCTTCCCAACTCTCTTTCTGACACCAGATCTGCCTGTGCCTTTCCTGCTCACACACCTGCCATGGCTCCCCACTTCCTTCCACCCGCGGAACTGAGTTTCAGGTGTTCCGCAGGTATGGTCAAGATGGAGCCGGCAGAATAAGCGAACAATAATGATAATGTTTTAAGTCCCAGGTACAGCCCTGAGCCCAGCCCTTTATGTGGATCAGCTCTTGGACCCTCACTCAGTGAAGGGATCTTAATTAGACAAAGGCCAGTCTCCTGGCCTCCAGCTCTGGCTGCCTCCGGAGGGAGAAGCCATTTCCTGCTCACTTCTGGATTTACGCCAGGGTTGGGGGCTTCTCAGACCCACCCTTACTGAGCCTCGAGCTCTGTACCCTTACTAGGCGGTAAATGGGCAGCAGGCTGGGGCGTCCCCTGGTGGCCGACAGTGGAACACAGAAGCCAGACCCTCTTATTCCTCCCCTCGGCTTGGCTTCCTCCTGCAGGGCGGGTCCCTCCTGTTCCCCATTCAGGTGGGCCTCTCTCAGGTAGAGGCCCTGATCAGGCACCACCAAGCCCCAGGCGGGTGGGGGGATAAGGAGCATGACTGGCTGAGGAAGGATCAATGTTCTAAGGGCTCCCACTCCTCTTCACACACCAGACTCTTAAGAATTTTTCAAAACAAAATTTAATTTTTTAAAGGTAATACATGTACATGATTTTAAAAATGCAAATATTACAAAGAGATATACAGAGAAACATGAGGCCACCTCCCCCACCAACACCTAGGGCCCTGGTTCCCACCCCAGAGGCCACAGCTGTGACCGGTGTTTCCTAGAAATATTTGGATAAAAGTCTCCCTCTAGTTATTGCTCTCCTGTTTTCTATATTATGTGTCTTGCAGAAGATCTGCTTTGGCCTTTTTAATAGTTGTACAGTATTCTACCATGTGAATGGGTGGACAATCACTTAAAGTGCCCAGTTGGCTGACATTGAGGTTGTTTCCAATTTTATGGCAATTACCAAGAATCTAGTAATAATGTCCTCTTCCTCCCTCTCCTTTTTAAAAGTACATTCCAGCCCTGGCTGGTGTGGCTCAGTGGATTGAGTGCCGGCCTGCGAACCAAAGGGTCACTGGTTCAATTCCCACTCAGGGCACATGCCTGGATTGCAGGCCAGGTCCCCAGTAGGGGGCATGGAAGAGGCAACCACACATTGATGTTTCTCTCCCTCTCTTCCTCCCTTCCCCTCTCTAAAAATAAAAATAAATAAATCTTTCAAAGTATATTTTGAAATAATTTTAGATTTACAGAGACAATACGGAAAATTTCAGAGACAATACAGAAAATATCAGAGACAATACAGAGAGTCCCTGAATAGCCTTCACCAAGCTTCGTCCATTGTTAACATCTTATAGACCATGATTCCTTTGTTAAGATGAACAGATTAACCTTAGTATATTCCTATTAACTAAACTCTGGACTTTGATTCTCCCATTAAGTGTTTTTCTGTTCCAGGATCCAACCTGGGATTCTGCATTGCATTTAACCTATCACTTTGCACTCATGCAAGTACAGTTGTAGAAAATTGCTAGAAGGGGAGTTGATGGATCAAATGGTATTTGCACTTTAATTTTGAGAGATTCTAGAAAACCACCCTTTCAAGTAGTTGTGCCAATGAGCAGTTCCACCTGTACTGCGCAGGACTGCTTGTTTTTCCATAGCAGTGCCAACACGGTGCATTTGCAAAGTTTTAATTTGTTTGTTTTTATTTTTGCCAAACTAACTGGTGGAAAGTGTACCACATTTTTACTTCAATTTACATTTCTTTTCTAGGAGTGAAGTTGGGCATCTTTTTTGGTATGTTTCTGTGAACTCTGTCCACTTTCCTATGAGTTTTTAAAAATTATTTTATAAAAGCTCCTTACATAATATGGAAATTAGTTTATTCCTGGGTATAAAAAACTATCTGAAATGAATCTTCTTTTCTTTCAAAGGATTTTCTAGCTAGTTGTTTAAATACAGAAAAGTTTCAGTACGTTCTTTTAGTTTTCTATATATAATCATACCACCAGAAGTAATATTGTTAGGCTAAACTGTTTCTGATGTTTTCCTGCCAAAAATGCCAACCTGAAATTGTAAGGAAACACCGTACAAACCCAAACTTGGGCTCCACAAAATGACTGGCCTGGGCTTTTAAAAATTCCAGTATATGGAAGGCAAAGACAAACTGAGGGGCATTCCAGATGAAACCAGATGAGAGAAATGTGACAAATAGTGTGTGAGCCAAAAGAATCTTTCGTTATAAAGGATATTACCAGAACAGATGGCAAAATCTGTTTAAGGTCTGCAGACTAGATAACAGCACTTTCTCAATGTCCATTTCCTAATTTTCATAAGTGTACCATGATTATGTGAGAGAATGTCCTTGTTTTTAGGAAGTGTAAACTTAAGTATTTATGGGCAAAGAGACATCATTTCTGCAACTTTTTAATAAAAGTAGGGAGGGGGAGAGAGAGAACGCAAGCGAGAGCTCGTGCAAAGGTGGTAAAAGTTAACATCTGTGGAATCTGGGTGAGGGGTGCACAGGAGTTCTCTGTACTCATCTTCCAATTTTTTGTAAGGCTGAAGTTATGTGAAATATAAATATAAAACACAAAAACAACATGAAGTTGTACCACATGAAATTGTTATTTCAATAATTTTTGATCTGTATAAACAGCGCCTTGTTATCAACCTATAAATTCCCTTCCTCTTTTATAATTGTCTTATTTCTTTTTCTTGTTTAAATGCATTGGATAGCACCTCCAAAAACCATAGTAAATACTTGATAGTGGTTCTCCTCACCTTGTCCCTAAATTTGATGGCTTTTTTTCAGAACTTTTTTCTCATTTGATCCATTACTATGGTGAATCTTATTAACAAACTTCTGAATACTGAACCATCCCTGCATCTCAGGCATAAGCCACCTTTTTTGTGGCATATTTTACTCAGTTCTCTTTGCTAAAAGTCCATGTGGGAGTTTCGTATCACTCTTACAAGAAGAACAGTCTGTAGTTTTCTTACTGTGCTCTTTTGTCAGTTTTTGGCGTCAAGGAGAAGCCAGCTCTCTAAACATGATTCCAATCACTCATTTTACAAAACTGAGCCCCAAAGAGGAGAACTGACCTCTTCAGGTCACTCCCAAGCCAGGGCTGGACCCTAAATCCCCATGTTTGTGGGATAAGGGCAATGCTATCCTTAGAGGGGACTTAAGTCCCACATCAGCATGATCTCACTGGGTGACTAAATGGGCCTGTTTCTTGTCTGTAGAATGCAAGCACAAGGAGGTCGGGGAGAGAGCATCGAGTCTCCTTTTCGTCTCTGTTCAGAGCAGCTGGTCTAAAGCTGAGCGTTGACGGATATCGACTGGGCACCTCATCCAGCGTGAGCACCTCTATAAAAGTGCACCCCGGGGCCATACAGTCCGTCTGTCCTGGCCTCGAGCCCACGTCCTGCGTGAAGCTGACTCACCCTCGGGTGCGCCGGCAGCCCCCAGAAGGTCTGGAGCGAGAGCGAGAGCGTGCGCTGGGCCGGGGTCGGGACCCAGAGCGGGCCCGGGGGTGCGGCACTCTGCGCTGGGGGTCCATCTCGGCTTCCAGGGCTTTACTGCCGGGAAGGAGGAGGGGCCGGTCAGTTCCCAGACTCTCGACCCCCCACCCCCGAGACCTCCCAGCACTCTTCCTCTTTTTCTGGAAACCCCGTCCCCAAGATCCCAATACTATCTTCACCCCTGGCCATTCCAAGGGTCCTTCCCCAAGGCCTCCTAGCCCTTTCTCCGGAAACTCTGCTCCAGTTCCCCGACCCCTCCCGCGATATTTCTTTTTCCTTACGCCCTTCCACCACTCCCCCAGGGCCCCCCAAACGCGCCCGAACCTTACAACTCATGCCTGCAGAGTGCCGGCCCCAACCTGGGGATTCCCTCTCCCCGCCCCTGCTCCTCCCCTCACTCACACGCGCTCGCGCAGCACCGCCTCCCGGGCCGCGCAGGCTCCGCCCTCGGCCTCGGCCGTGCGTGCACGCCGCTGTTCCTCTTCCAGTAGCCGAGTTGACTCAGTGGCCACCGCCTCCCAGCGCGCCAGGGCTTCTGCGGGCGCAGCGGGTGCGGTGAGGCTGGAGACCAGGCTCCCAATCCCACGCGCGCCGGCGTCGGAGTTTATAGTCTGCCTACCACTTGCGTGCTGTGCCTTATTTGAATTAAATTTGTGTGCTGTTTACATGGCCCTTACGTGTCATTTGCATAGCATTTCATATGTTTGCATTGCTTTTGGAAGTCGTTTACATGGCGTTTGCTTATTTTGTTGCATTTGCGTTTTTGTGACCTTTGCATGTATGTGCATTTCTTTCATACGTTTTCACGTTCATTTGCATGTGGTTTGCATTACTTTCTAGGCTCCTCCCACCTCTAGCCCTGCCCAGCAGCACCCTTGCTCCCCAACACACCTGTCAGTGCCCCGTTCTCGGCCCCCATCTGAGTCCCCTGTGCCTTGGCCTCATCCATCTCAGTCTTCAGTATCATCAGCTGGGTCTGAAGCTGGCTCTGCGGAGTGGAGGGGAGGTGAGAGGGCATCCTGGGAGGGCAGGGCTGAACTTGCCCCGCCCTTTCTAGGGGAGACTGAGATAACACTGGTGTTCCCTGAGCTTTGTTGGAATGTCCTTTGGGGTCCTGTAGTTGTAAAACATAGAAATGGCCGCTGAAGTCGGGTATGGCATGTTGACAGCTCCCTGCCTGGAAAGAGGTCTCTGTCTATGTCCACTGCTCCCCCAACCCCAAGACACGAGGATGCAGAAAGGGTTTAGCTCTGCAGCCAGACTGGGGTTCCAATCCCAGCTACATCTAGACTCACCGACTCGAGTTTCAAACCAACACAAGCCCATTTGGTGTTGGACAGTGATTGGATATGTGGATTGTCCATCACCCTTGCGACATTCTGTAAAGCAGCTAGTCTGATCTTGGAGCATCTTCCGTTGGGAGGCAAAATCAGAATCTGAACCCAGGGCAGGCTTCTCTTAACTTCGGTTGTCCCAGGCCCTTTCCTTAGACAGGAAGAGGGTAAGAGGTCTGTTTTGATTTCTAAAATTCATGCACTGCCCGACCTCTGCTGGGCCCAGTACACGGAGGTGCACAGTAGTTAGTGAATGTGAACGGTTGGGACTTGGAGGGTGGCTCTTCTGCGAGGCCTAGGAGTGGGAAGGGTTAAGAAAGTATCTGAAGGAGGTAACCAGAGGAAAGGGAGGGCCTGGCGGGTACCTCTTCCCAGAAGCCAAGTTTAGCCTCCTAATTACAGGTGACATGAATGTCCTTTTCCATAAATAGGACTGAGACACTGGCTGGGCAGTGGGGAGAGTTGAGTGGGTACCTGGGGGAAAGGATAAAACAGGGCCTCCCCAGGTGGGCTCAGGGGTCTGGGGCTTCTCTAGCCTCTACCGTTTATCTGGCAAATAGCAGAGAACGGTACGACCTTATAGATCAGAAGGTGAACTCAAGGGTGAACCGGCATTGTAGGAGTTGGGATCATGGTATTGTTCTCATTCACAATGAAGAATTGGGGAAACCCAGGCGCTGGGGGGGCATCCCTGGGGGTGTGTGCAGGCCCTCTGTCCCCACATTCTAGATGCTCCAGCCCACAACACTGTCTACTTACCTGGCGGCCCTCACAGGCCCTTAAAGCTTCCTCCAGCTCCCGATGGACACCTTCGGCCTGGTCCAGCTGCCTGGCCAGAGCCTTCTCTCGTTGGGCAGCCTCCGCCAGCTTTCGCTGAAGCTCCTGGACTTCTGGCACTGGGCCCCTGGGGGGCACTGTGGCATTGACCCCTGGCTCCAGCTCTGGGCAGCGAGACCCCCTGGAGGCCGCGGCTGCCAGATTCCAAGCCAGTAGGGCTGCGCCAGCCGCAGCCGCCGCCAGGAACACAGCAGCCCCACACAGGGCGAGCACCCGCCAAACACGTCCTGGCTCTGGCCCTGGCTCGGCCATGCTGCCATCCACAGCTCCAGCCCAGACAGCCACGAGCATTTAATTGGCACCCTGGAATGCCAGGGACACCCAAAGTTCCGCCCAGCCAGGGCGTGTTTCCCAAGTCCTTTGGGAGGAGCTGGGTCCCCATCCAGGGGCCAGACCAGGCCACCGGAGCCTAGGACAGGACTGGGGTCCTGAGTTCTGGTTCTGCCTCTGCCTTCTGCATGCTATCCTCTGAGCCTCAGTTTGCCCTCTGTGAA
Source organism: Carollia perspicillata (assembly GCA_004027735.1). Lineage (NCBI taxonomy): Eukaryota > Metazoa > Chordata > Mammalia > Chiroptera > Phyllostomidae > Carollia > Carollia perspicillata. Next base: position 16,789 of record PVKM010012623.1, on the reverse strand, counting down.
GTGGGGATGGCAGTAAGTCCTTAGGGTTTAGTGACAACCACATCGGCACACCCAGGAAAAGCACCCATCAGCATAGGGGGCACTTGGTGAGGGACTAGGGGCATATTGTCCCCTAGTTCTGTTCATGGAGAAACTGTGACTGGAAGACTAAAGGCCTGGGTCAGGCTGTCACACTTTCGGCGACCAACTCTGACGCCACCAGACCATAGACCCAAGAGTGGACCGGCCCTATCTTCCTGCTTGTTCTCCAGCGGGTCGCCAGGGGGCGATCTTACAAGGTGAATTAGATTCAGGCCAGTTGACAACCTCCCAGAATTAAATCCCCCCCACCCCCGCCCCGTCACTAGCTTCGTCTCCTCCTAGCCGTCTTCCCTTTTTATCTCCTTTTCCTCCTCCTCCCTACTTTCCCCTCTTTCTTGTCTTCCCCAGTTTGTCTCACCCTCTACCCTTCTCTCCTTCCTAATCCATCACCCCCATCCCCTCCTCGTTCTCCTTCCCCTGCAAGGCCTCTAGCGCATCTTTGACATCCTTTCCTTCTCCTAGGCACGCTCCAGCCCTCCTCCGTGCTCTTCTGGCAAGTGCCTTCCCACCCCAGGGTCTTTGCATTGGCTGTTCCTCTGCCAGGGCGCCCCCATCTCCCTCTGTGACCAACTACCCATATTCATTCATTAGTGTCTTCTCCAGAATCCTCCCCTCCCCCACCACCTCGGGCCCCTCTTGATGAGCGCTTTGCTATAAGCTCTGCTATAATTTTACGTAGTGTTTAACTGATTCCCAGCGGCCTCCCCCATCAAACTGGGTGAATCCCCTAAAAAGCAAAGCCACGTCTGCCTGGTTCCCACTGCCCAGCCTGGTCCTGGCACACAGTTATTTGTGTAGGAAACGTGATCTGAGTAAACACTGCGAACTAGAAACTCGGTGTCCCTACCACCGCACCCCACCTACCCCATCTTTCTTATTCCACACGAAGAAATCAGAGCCCAGAGAGGCCAAGGCTCAGGCCAGGGACACAAAGCAGCTGCCGATCACTGGCAGATTCATGCTGGATTGGAATCCCTACAGACCCGCAGCGCCTGAGTCCTGACTTCTCAGCCCCTGGCTGGCTGGGCCATAGCCGGCAAGGGAAGTGAGATGTTTTTAGGAAGGAGAGAAGTTTATAATTGGGCCACTGTGTGGGGGCTTAGGGGGAGAATTGAGTAGGTCAAATCCATCTCACTTGGCAAACCTAACCCCCTTCATCAGTGAAATACAGCCCAGGTATGGGGGCCGCCTGCTCCCCCCCACACACACCCTCCCACACACTGTTTTGGAACATTCTGTTAGCTCAAGCTGGGAGTGGGAGTGGAGGATGGCAGGGGCAGGGTAAGGACTGAGGTTACCTGGTTGCGAGCAATGGGTTTGTTTCCTGGAAGCCAAGGGAGGCCAAGGGTTCACTTGCCTAAGCAGCTGAGAACCCTGAGAAAGTCCACGAACTTCTCTGGACCTGTTTCCTCATTTTTTTGAGGAGGCTATTGGTGGGGAGTGAAATAACTCAGTCATAGTAAAGGGACTTCACGAGCTCCTACTGAGCCCCCATGCGAACCTGCACACGGGGGGTACCCCGAGCCTCGGGCCTTCCTCTCTAGAGCAGAGGTTCTCACTGGATGTGATCAGATCCCCAGAAGACAGTTGGTGTTGTCTGAAGGTACTTTTTGTTGTCACGACCAGGGGTAGGAGCCAAGGCATCCAATGGGTGGAGGCCAGGGGTACTGCACGACGTCCTACCCGTCCAGCGCAACTCCCACCACGGAGAACATTCCAGCCCAAATGTGGATAGTGCCAGTCTGTCTGCCTGCAAATGTCACAGTGGGGCGGGAAAGAAACTGACAAGGTCCATGCACAGAGAAATGGTCGGGGAGGCTGGAGAGTGGTGACCAAGGGGAAGGGGAGGACAAGAGGGTCAGGGCACAGAGATGGTGTTTGGGGGGTTCTTGGGGGGCCAGCAGGAGCCACAGACGGGGAGTCTGCTGACCACCTGGTCTGGAGACTGCAGGACATGAGGGCAGTGCAGAATTCTGGACAGACACAAGGGTCCTGGCCTCAGTGCAAATGACAGGAAGTTGCCTGGACAATAGTTGAGATTCCAGGAAAGCTTGGAGGAAGGAAGATAACAGAGAAGGAAGGAATTATGGGAGGTGGACCCCAGAGAGTGGGTGAAGGGTCATCAGGACTGTGGCCTTCCATTTCGGAGAAGCAGAGAGACCCTGGAGGCGGGATTCTGCAGGATGAATAGGAGTTCGGAGGGGGAAAAGTTGGGAGTATGGAGAAGGGAGGTATACATTGTGACAAATGCTTGGCGTGGGCGTATCTGCAGATCCAGGTTTGAATCCCAGCCCTGTACTTTCTGCCGGGGGCGGGTGGAGGGAACTGGGAACTGGACAAGGTGACCCTCTAGACACAGCCTGTGTTTTATCAGTGGCACTGTGAGCATCGGGAGACTGATGTGGAGACGACAGTGGAGTGCTGAGCATTCAGTGAGCACTGATGGGGGGTATGGTCCTTTAAGATGATCCCAGTGGAGAACAGGGCTAGGTAGGCAGTGGAGTGGTACCTGCCCAAACCCTGTGGGTTTCTGGGAACATTCTGGAGCAAGGAAGGCTGGGTGTAGACATCAACAGTTCACAGATGCTTGAGAGTGATCAGTGACATACCAGGAACTTCAGAGTAAGGTCACTCCCCCCAAAAGGAATGTTTACTTTTTGGTACCCAAAGACCCCAGAACAAAGTGACCTTCCAGACCCTTAACAACAAAAAGCAGATTCCCCCCAATCCATGACCTGCCGATTTTTGAGGGGCAGCCTTGGGCCAACTCGGATGCTTCTTCACCCCACAAGGCTGCCCCATGAACCATCCCCTGCCACCTGAATGCCCCTCCACTCCCCCCAACCACCCCCTGCCCCCCCAACCGTGCTGTCGTGTGGCCCCTCAAAACTGTCCAGGTCAGGGAAGCAGAGCCGGAACCAGTCCAGGTGGTGGCCTAAGAGATGTAATAAGGGGGACTCAGGGTGGAACTGCGGACAGAACACGGGCCCTGGCCTCTCCATAAGCTTCATCCCCTCCTGGAGCCCTCCCTCCTCACTGAGGTTCCCGAGTCCCTCCCACAGACCCTTCTCAGCCCTCCACCCTGCAGGCAGGCCACCTCCCTAGGCCCTGACTCTGTGACTCCTTCCCACCCCTTCCAGATCCCCCTCCTAACCTGCCGGCTCTCTGGGACTCAGGCCAGCAGATCCAGGAGGCTCAGGGTCAGGAGCATAGCGACCACGGAGAGGCCGAGGGTGTTCCCAGAGTTGGTGGAGTCATAGCTGCAGCTTTCATGATCTTTTCTGAGGTGGAGATGGGGGCAACTCAGGCAGGCGCCGGGGCTGGCTGCACCAGTGCTGGGCTCATCGCCCCTCAGAATCTGCCCTCTTTCCCACCAAGTCCTTAGGGAAGAGAGTGGGCAGCTGCCACTCACAGCTGGGTAATCGAGGGACAAGGCTGTATTCAAAACTTGTCCCCAGAGCAATGCAAATTTACGGAGTCAAGAAGATCTCGGGTCTTGGAGTGGGACTAGAAGGTTAAGGAGGGTGTGGCTGCAGAGTGTCCCCACCTTAGTTGATTCAGCTCTGCGGTCGTGCCCTGCAGCTTCTGGGTTGTGTCCTGCAGCTTCTGGGTTGTGTCCTGCAGCTTCTGGGTTGTGTCCTGCAGCTTCTGCTTCAATGTCTCAATCTCCTCTAGTATGGGACAGAGGGCGTGTCTGCACCGCGGCCACACCCCTCAAGTGGCTCCAACTTGGGACAGGACCCTCACCTGAATGCTCCTCGGAAACCTGGCACTTCCCCTGCCCACCTCCACTGGATTCTGGTCCCGTCCCTCTCTCCTGACCCCAACCCTGGGACCTTCCCTCTCCCTCCTCTTTAGTACCTGCCCTGCTCCTCCAAGCCCTGCTAGTAAAACCCGGGCCTTGTATTTCTCTCACCTTGAAGTTCTTGCACTTGCTCCTGTAGCTTTTGGCCCTGAGCCTGCTCCACCTTCAGGGAAGCCATCAGGGTCTCCTGGAATGTGGAGGAAGGGTGGGGGTGTCGGACTCTGGAATTCTGTCTCTCGTGGGGTGGGCTGCTGTCTCTGGGACCTGAACCCCTCCCCAGGCCCTGGGGTCAGAGGGGTTCAGGTCCAAATACCTTTCAAGGTCCTCTCCAACCTTCCCTGTACCTGTCTCCCTCCTTGAAGATTGGCCCAAACTTCCCACCCTCCCAGGGACACTGCTAAGGGTGCAATCCTCACAATAGGAGTTTTAATACCCCCCCACAGGAATTTGGGGGCTCCCCAGGCTCAAACCCCAGAAGAAGTTTCCGGATCCCTTGTGCTATTGCCCAAGAAGATTTAGAGGTCTATTCAAATCCAGAACACGGGGTTTCTGAACCTGAGCAAGATGTCCAGAGGGAGTTTCCAGGCCCCTTGTATAAAGACCCAAGTGAAAGTTTCAGCCTCTTAGGGATGCAGCAGAAGTATTAAGAGCCCCTGCCTCCTGCCCTGGCTGGTGTAGCTCAGTGGATTGAGCGTGGGCTGGGAACCAAAGGGTCACCGGTTTGGTTCCCAGTCAGGGCACATGCCGGGGTTGCAGGCCAGATCCCCAGTAGGGGACGTGAGAGGCAGCCACACATTGATGTTTCTCTCCCTCTCTTTCTCCTTCCCTTCCCTTCTCTCTAAAAGTAAATAAATAAAAATCTTAAAAAAAAAAAAAAAAAGGCCCCTGCCTTCTTTAGGATCTGGTGAGTTCCCATCCCAACCCCGAAAGGGTATTTCTACTCCCTCAAGACTCTGCCCAAGGGGAGTTTCTGGCTCCCCCAGACCAATGCCCTGGAGTTTGGAGATTCATCCATATCCTAGTTAGGATACCGAGGTCCCTTATTTGGGTGCTCTGGGGAACTTAAGGTCCCAGTCCACACCAGCACCCCAAAGAGACTTTAGAGATCCCCAAATTCTGGTGGAAAAATTCAGCTTCCCGATATGGGGGCCCTGGGGCAGTTTCAAGGTCTGCCTGGATCTCCACCTAGACGGTGGGCGGGTCCCCCAAGCACAGGGCCCTCTGTAGGAGTGGTGGTGGCTTACCGCAGTCTGGTTGTAAGTGGCAGCCTGGGCCTCAGTCTTCAGTAAGATGTCCTGGGCCTGCGTCAGCTGGCGCTGCAGGAGGTGGGTGAAGTTTCGACACTCCTGCTCTGCTCTGCGGCCATCCTTGCAAGCCGGGCTGAAGGCCTGGACAGCGAAGATGGTTGTGGCCACTGACAGACCCACCACAAGTAGGCCCAGCAGGGCCAGCAGGAGCTTCAGTTGCCTTGGCAGCTGGTAGTACCCCAGCATTAGCTCCCTTGAGTTTTTACCCATGGGCAAAAGGGTATAGTGGTAAAAAGTGGATGTCATAGAGATCTGCCGAGGGTTGTAGGGAGCGTGGGTGGGAGTCAGAAAGGAAGCTGAAACTTTCTAAGAGGCCGGATCTGCCTCCTTATTAGCATAGGAACCATTTTGACCAATGAAAAGTCCTAAAACAATCCCCTGACCTAGAGATTTTTGAATGGATCATCTAAAGGAACAGTTTAGCTTTCAGTTTTGATTTCCAGAAAAGAGGTATGTTGTTATTGCCAAAGTCCGGCCTCAGCCCTTCTGGGCCAAGTGCTAGCTCCCGAGCTGCTGTGGAAGGGGCACTGCCCGGGAGACCTCCTCGTAAGTCCCCGCCCTTCTCCTGCGCTCCCCAGGGCCACAACTGCAGGTGCTGAATGCTGAGGGCATGCCAGCCTCGCGTTCCTGTGTGCTGGGACCTGAGGAGGCACAGGCTGTCATGTCCAGTCCCCAGCTGGGGAAACGGAGGCTGAGGGATGAGTGGTGGACTGGGGGCAGGCTGGACCAGGGCGTGACCCAAGAGGCTGGGTTTTGTGTTCAGGGGTCTCCATAGTGACCCAGCAGGGGTTCAGTGAGCATCCTTGTCATGGTGTCCGAAGGGACCATAAGGAGCCGTGGAGGGTGTCAAAGGGACATTTCTCTACCTAGATTGCTTAAAGCCAGTCAACAGCCAAATGACAAGGGATGGGGAATGGTCTTGCTGAACCAGCCCCGGGGAGCTTGTGTTTCCCACAAGCAGGAGCCTCCCTCCCAGACCAGGACTGCCAGTGCAGAGACACAGCCTTGGGTGAAGCAGACTTATTTGGGCCTTACTCTGCTGGCCTTCAGACTTGAGGGTCAGCTTGGGACCACAGCTGTGGGTGAGAAGCTGAGGCTGTGTGTGAACTGCCCTTCCTTCATGTGGGACTCTGAGCAAGCCACTTCCCCTCAGCCTCAGTTTCCATAGCTGTAAGATGGGGATGACAACGGAACATTTGCATGCTCCCCCAACCAAATTTTGCAACCAAGGTGAGTGCCTTGCTCACCTCACTCTAGTCCCAGCCCTGCAAACAGAAGTTTGTGGTTTTCCCCTCTGGAATAGTCATGCCACCATTCTCCTGGGCTTCGCTTAGGTTAAGGCCCACGCACTGTGACAAAGCCTGATGGGGAGGCTAAGAGGTGTCCCACCCGGGAAAACGATGAGAGTGGGGAAGAGGGTGCCGTGCCCACTGATGAAGAAGCAGAGGATGTGCCCATGCCACTGGACTCCTTAACACCAAGAAAAGCAAAAGCACAGTGTGGGGGTGTAAAAATGCATTTTCTTTCCACCTTTCTAAATTCTTCTGGCTAGACTAATAATCAAATTAACATGGGAGAGATTAACAGGAGAAAACAACCAACTTTGTTATGTATGACAACTTTATTACCTATTTATATTGTGCCATAAGAATACGACTGGTGCCCTGGCTGGTGTAGCTCAGCGGATTGAGTGTGGGCCTGCGAACCAAACACCCGCGGTTCGATTCCCAGTCAGGGCACATGCCTGGGTTGCAGGCCAGTTCCCAGCAGGGGACGCACGAGAGGCAACCATACATTGATATTTCTCTCCCTCTCTCCTTCCCTTCCCCTCTAAAGATAAATAAATAAAATCTTTAAAAAAGAGAATATGACTGGTGTAGCTCAGTGGGATGGACATTGTACTACAAATAGAAAGGTCACAGGTTCAGTTCCCTGTCAGGGCACATGTTTGGGCTGTGGGCCAGGTCCCCGCTGCGGGGTGCGTGAGATGCAGCCGATTGATGTTCCTCTTGCACATGGATGTTTCTCTTCCTCTCTTTCTCCCTCCCTTCCCCTCTCTCTAAAAATAAATGCATCGCCCTGGCTGGTGTGGCTCAGGGAGTTGAATGCCTGCCTGAGAACCGAAAGGAGGCCATTCGATTCCCAGTCAGGGCACAAGCCTGGGTTACAGGCTGGGTCCCGGTTTGGGGGTGTGTGAGAGGCAACCAATGGGTGCTTCTCTCCCTCTCTTTCTCTCTCCTCTCTCTCTAAAAATAACACAAATTTGAAAAAAAAAATAAAATCAGTTAAAAAAAAAGAATATGAGACCTTAGGAGAGATTGAGCATTTGGGGCTTAGAGGCCACCTGGAGCTAAGGAGAAGGGGGGCTGTGGTTTGGGACTTCAAAAGAGAGGAAGGCAGTTCTCCCCGACGGGTGGCGAGCTGCCTTCAACAAAGGGCTTCCATCAGAGGCCTTGCCAGGCCCCTCTCTGTCCATGCCTAGTTCCTAGTTCGTGTTGAACCATGGTGACCCGGGATGGCTCCCCCTCCCTAGAGCTGGGCCTCTTCTAAATTCCCTTCGGGCAGTTACGGGGGAGGACAAAGCTTCTTCCTGAGTCTTTTGTTTCTTGGAAATAGCCAGCCTGGAATAGTCCGTATCTCCAAAGGCATATTTTGGGGTGGTGAACTCTGCTCCCCTCACCAGCAACGACCCCAACCCCCCAATTCAGGAAGTGGACATGGTAGAATATGCTCCCACGGAAGCTGTTGATATAGCAACTAGCTCCGGGATTTGAGGGGAGTGGCTTTTCTCTGAGCTGCACGATGCAGAGGAAATGAGTCATGTCACCACACACCCCTCTGGCAGCACTTGCTTGGTGCTGGGCGGTGGGGGGTGGGGGTTTAAGGCACTCAGTGTGAGACGGGACAGTAAGAAGCTAGGAAAATTCCTTGGCAAGTGGAATGGGGAAACTGAGGCAGAGAGCCGAACACATGGCCAAGCAATTTACAGGCAGGTGCAGATGGTCACCAGGGCCGAAGGCCCCGAGTGCCTGGCAGCAGGCAAAACTGGGAAACCAAGGACCTCGCCCCCTCCTTGACCAGCATAATCCAGTTGGTGGGTCGTCATTCTGCAAAGCAAAAGATCTCTAGTTTGATTCCCAGTCAGGGCACATGCCTGGGTTGCAGGCCAGGTCCCTGGTTGGGGGCTGAGCATGTGCGAGAGGCAACCCATCTATGTTTCTCTCACACATCGATGTTTATTGCCTTCTCTTTCTTCTCTTTTTCCCTTCTTCCCCTCTCTCTAAAAATAAATAAGTGAAATCAATGAAAGAAAACAAGGACCTCCCAGGGTAACCCTTCCTCCCTGGAAAGCAGCAAAACCAGGTGGGCAATGCCAGAACCAACTACGATGACTGAAGACCAGACCCTTGCCCTGTCACTGACCAATCAGCGGAAACCACGACCCTAAAGGGCGCACCTGGAGAACTGATGAATATTTTACTGAAAACCTCCCCAGCAAGAGAGAGAGAGAACAGCCTCCAGACAAAGGCCACATCTGTTCTGTCTCCTTCCTCCACCCCTCCCTTCACAGGCACTCCCCACCCCTGGGCAGACAGGCTCGGCGCCAGGCAGGTGGGAGTATTCAATCTGCAGGGAGGTTTAGCCCAACGCGAGGGGCCTCCCTGACTCCACGAAGTGCGCTGACTCTATCTTATTTCTAGCCTGCATGTCTCCCACGGTAGCAGGTAAATAGCCCCCGCTACAGACAGGCTGACTCTGAGAGGAATTCTGTTCCTCTTGAGCTTTTGGCAAAGATTTGCAGGAGCCTCAAGACCAAATCAGATCAGGAGGGGTTGATGGAGACCCGGGGATCCGAGAGGTTCAGAGATTTCTGTGTGCTTCTCGGGCCGCCATTGGAGCCTTGGCATCACACACCTCTCGCCGCTTCTCCCTTCTCTTCATATAAAAAAAGCCTGAATTCTGGGCTCTTCTTAAGATGGATTTGCGGAGCTCTAAGGTACCCCATCTTCTCGATCAATAAACCTTTCCTTATCCCAAATTCTGGTTGATGTTGATTACTGGCCTTTGAGGGGTCAATACAAGGCCCTTCCCCCTCCCATAACTGAGGGCTGCTGGCCAGAAGGAATGTGTATTGTTTTGAAATGTAACTTTCAGACACAGGAGAATGCGGTCTGTCTCTCGCTGACCCTCGGCTCTCAGTGCTGTCCCCGTATTGTGAGTGATAAATGGCATGTCCGCATCTGCTAGTCCACAGGGCGTTTTTTGGTTTCAGAATATCACAAACATTTAAGCAGCTCCCCTGTTCGGGGCTCCTGCGCTACAGCCTCCTTTGAAGCGTCGGGCACAGGAACCCTGGATCAGAAACAATGGACCTTGAAGATTTATGGGGGGAACAACAAAGTCTTAGGTAGCTGTGAGTGATACCGGCCATCTACGCCGTTTTTGAGGCCCCTGATTGGGTCCTGTTCACTGCAAGAATGAAAACCAAGATATTTCAGTCCCCCCCCCGCCCCAGCACCTGGTAAGGGATAGGGATATCCACTCTGAGCCCACTCGTAGGACAAAACATTTGGACAATCCATTGTTGACCTGGGGGAAAGTGACAAGCCCTGGGAACAGACGCAGGCAAACCCTGAGACAGAGGGGAGCTTTGGGAGCCAAAGTCTAGCTCAATCGGCTGTAGTGTTAGGTAAAATCAAATGTGGTTTGAACTTCTTATTGCTTGTCGTGAGCAAGGGAACTTTCCCAAAAGGAGTCATGCACACACATTTGTGTTTTTCTGTGAGGTTGGACAGATAGCAAACCGAGGCAGGGAGGAGGAGGGAGCCGGGTCTCCCCCGCTGACTCAGCAGTCCTGACCCTGGTCCGATAACATTGCCAGGTGTTCCGACATCACAGGAAACACCAGGCTAACACGGGAGAAGGGGAGCCCTTGAAATTCTATGTATTGTTCCCAATGTTGGGAAAAGAAAGCCTTGAAACTGTGCTTCCACCTCAAGGCCTGAAAGGGGGAGAGGGTCCGCAGTACCCAAAGGAAGGAGGCCATAAAACAACTTTAGTTTATTGTCTACCTCTGGTCACTATCTGTTTTACAGGGAGTCCCTAATGCCCGCAGGAAGAGCCCATAAGTAGCTTTGGGTAACTGCCCCAACTTTAATTAACTGCCTCCTGTCACGTATCTGTTTTACAGCCAGATGAACAAATGGAGTCTGGAGCAAGACAAGGATTCTGGCTAACAGACCCCCACACATACCTTCATTTGGGTAGTCACGTCCCCCGGGAAAGCTGGCACCACCTTTACCTGTCAATCAACCTGTAACACCTTGGGGGGATCGCCAACTCTGTAAGTCCTCAGAACAAAGGACTCTCTCTTGGTTCTCAGGCCACCCTTCCTTCTGCCCTTACCCTGCTTTGCCTGTGTCTTTCACACCGCCTCCTCCCCCCTACCTTAGCTACACCATTCTCTTCCATGAGAACTGATCACCTATAAACCCTGATGGCGCGCTAATAGATTCGCTGATCTGTAATGTTTCTACTGCATCTGCGAGAAGAACCGAAGTTTCTGGGAGTTTCTCCCGTAACAATTCCACAATGCCGGGTTTGTTAGGGGAAACCTCTCAAAAAGCCAGCAGAGTCACACACAGAAAGCGGAGCTGCCCTGGCTGGTGCGGCCTCAGTGGGTTGGAGCGTGGTCCACCACCGAAAGGTTTGAGCCCCAGTCCCCCGAATACAAGAGGCAGCCAATCAGTGTTTCTTTCCCACATGGATGTTTTTCTCTCTCCCTTCCTCTCTCTCTGAAAGCAATGGAAAATGTCCTCGGGTGAGTGTTAAAAATAATAATAAAATAAATAAAATCAGTGGCTGCGGGGCGGCACTCCTCTGGTGGAGTGGGCCTTTGGGCTCCGAGCCGGACCCGCGGGGCCGCGAAGCTCCCGCGTCCACGGCCTGAACCCTGAGTTCTTACAGCCCACGACCGGCACTGCCCCACGCATGTCGGTGCCCGGGTGGGGTCCTCATCCCAGGGTCCTGACTCGCGGTTCTGGGCGTTCCAGGGCCCTCCCAAGGGCATGCCCAGTACACGCCATTACTTCGGTCCTGGGCCTATTGTCACTAGACATCACTGGCACGGCTGACAACGAGTGACTGCATGCTGGATTGTCCAAAGGTGTCCCAAAGGTCCTCGCTGCTCTGGCTCCGTGCACTGCGGGGACCGCCCCTGAAAGGGTAGACTGACACCCGCCGCCGTGTTGGTGGGCCTGTGGGAAGCCTTAAAGCCCACACGCACCTGCCCCACCTTCCTCCCCGGTGCCCCACCTGCTCCCGTCTGATTCAGGATCAGCGTGGGCGCCTCCCGGGTTCAGGATGCCAGCCGAGGCCGCTTCCAGGTGAGGGCGGGGCCGTTCGCGGCGAATGTGTCACCGGCGTGTGGGGTTCTTGGCAACTCCTGACATGGAAGCCGAGAGAGTTCGCCACGCAGAAGAGTGCTCAGGACGGAGATTTGTCATAGCCCGTGCATGCGAAGGAGACAGCATGCACGCCCTGGGGGAAAGAGTTCTGCACCCTGAGCAAAAGCGGAGAGCAGCGTGGAAGAAGCGGAGGTGGGAAAGGTGACCTCGGAGTGTGGAGAGGCGCGATGCCTGCGCCTGCGCGGTGCAGCTGCTGCTTGTTGATGCATCGCCTGCCCCGTGAGCATCTTACATCTCTACCCAAGGGTGCATTTTTTGCAATTATTATGAAGGTAGGGTCACACATCCTTTAGGGGCGAGAAAGTCTCCTTGCTCGAGATGAAAGTGTACCTTGCAGTTGCTGGCGCTGCTCTGTCTGGCTGCTGACTGGGTGCAGGGTTTGCGGGGGGGATTCCGAACTCATCAGCCGAGGCTCAGCCTGTCTCAGAGAGAGCTCGTTACTTGCTAGTCCCCAGAAACAAACAAAGATGCGGCTCCGGTGGACACCAGGGCCAAGTGTATGCTGATACATGGTGACCCTCGGAAGTTTTCTGGCCTCTTCAGCATCACTGATGATTGCAGAGGGCTAGTGGTAATGGCAGGAAGGTCCCTTTGATGCGGCAAACTGGGCATTCCCCCCCCGAGAACGAGGTTTTTTCCCTGTCTCCCACCTCTCCCCTTGGGCAGCCGTCAGGTTGTTCTCTAAACGATGGTTCTATTTCTGTTTTGTTTTAGATGTTCTGCATGTAGGTGAGACCATATGGTATTTGTCTTTCTCTGTCTGACTTATTTCACTCAGTATAATGTCGTCCAGGTCCATCCATGTTGTCACAAATGGCAAGATTTCATTTTCTATGACTAATATTTCGTTATATACACACACGCACACACATATACCATATATATACCATATATATATACCATATTTTATCCATTCATCTATTGATAAGCACATAGGTTGCTTCTTTATCTTGACTATTGTAAGTAATACTGCAATAAGCATAAGGATGCCTTAGATATCTTTTCAAATTAGTGTTTTTGTTTTCTTTGGATAAATACCCAGAAGTGGGATTGCTGGATCATATGGCAGCTCTATTTTTTTAAAAAGATTTTATTTATTTATTTATTTATTTATTTATTTATTTATTTATTTTTAGAGGGAGAGAAAGGGAGGAAGGAAGAGAGGGAGAGAAACACTAATGTGTAGTTGCCTCTTGTGCATCCTCTACTGGGGACCTGGCCAGCAATCCAGGCATGTGTCCTTGAGGCAGGGGACAGCGTAGGAAGGACGCTGAGACTGCACTGCTGTTAGTGGCCAGAGTCTAGCATCCTGGTTGCCAGGAAATGCCTTTATCACTTGGGTAGAATGAATAGCAAACCGAGGCAGGGAGGAGGAGGGAGACAAGTCTCACATGCTAACTCAGCAGTCCTGAGCCTGGTCTGATACTATTGCCAGGTGTTCCAACATCACAGGAAACACTATCTCGGCAAGAAAGAAAGGAAGTCCTTGAAATTCTATGTAGCGTTTCCACTATCTGGGAAAGAAAGCCTTGAAACTGTGCTTTCATCCCAGGGCCTGGAATGCGGGAGAGGGTCCACGGTGCCCTAAGAAGAAGCCCATAAAACAGCTTTGGTTAATTGCCAACCTCTGGTCATTATCTGTTCTATGAGGAGTCCCTAATGCTTACGGGAAGAACCCATAAATAACTTTAGAAAGTGCCCCAATTTTAGTTAGCTGCCTCCTGTTATGCATTTGTTTGAATAACAAGATGAACAAATGGAGTCTGGAGGAAGATAAGGATTTGGGTTAACAGACCCCCACACATACCTCAGTTTGGGTAGTCACGGCCCCTGGGAAAGCTGGCACCGCATTTACCCGTTAATCAACATGTAACTTTTTTCTCCTATCCCACCTGCTATGTAAGTTCTCAGAACAAATGACCTACTCTCTCTCTCTCTCGCTCTTGGGGGCTTGGGGTGCTCTTGACGCTCTTGGCTCTCTGGCCACTGGGCCCTTGGCCACTCAGCCTCAGGCCACCCAGGGGCTTGCTACCCTGGTCTTCAGTTCCTCTTACTTTTGGGCCCTGCATTGCCCTTAAACTTTGCCTTTCACGCCCCATTCTAGCTAGTCCCGTTCTGTCCCATGGGAACGGGTCACTAGTAAACTGAGTCCACGCTAATGGATTTGCTGGTCTGTGATTCTTTTCGTGCATCAGCAAGAAGAGCCAGGTCTCTCCTGTCAGCACCCTGACAGAGAATGGAACCCGCGACCCTTTGGTCCGCAGGCTGGTACTCAATCCACTGAACCACAGCGGCCAGGGCTGCCAGCTCTATTTTTAACTTTTTGAGCAATCTCCATACCGTTTTCCACAGTGGCTGCACCACAAATATGAGGTTTTGCAACTGTAGCTCAACACTAGTACGGGTGCCTTCCCCCCCTTCTCCCATTCCGCCCCCGCCCCCGCTCGCCGCAGCTCCCTGTCTCTGAAGATCACTGGAGACTTTCCCCGCCAGGCACATATATCCTTGCACCCTTTCTTCTAAATTTCAAGGGCCCTTGAAGCTTTGGTCTCTGGAACTTGTTTCCTGAGCCCTCACAGCACAGCTGGCTCGCTTCAGTTACCTCTGTAACTCTCTAAATACACTTTTGTTTGTATTCGAACAGCAACAACAAATAATATGAGGCTTTTATCTCTCCCATACCACCGAACGTATGGGGCAGTGATATGCTAAAGGTCAAACTCTGCAAGCCTGTTCAGCCGCTCTGTTGGTGAAGTCTGCCTCCGCGTCAGATCGATCAAACCAGGGCTGAGGGGAAACAACTGGGAACCAGTAAGTCTACCACCTTTGTGTAGAGTGGCATCTACAGAACAATAGAGTCTAGGGCAGAGGGCATAAGGAAATGGGAGAGAGTATCTTAGAATTGTTCAATTGGGCCGTGTAAGCGCTGCCCATACTGTTTCGAAGAGCCTGGTATGCTTTGTAAACACACCAGCTGGCTCATGGCAGGTGACCGTGGGCTCCCATCCACAGGCTGCGCCCAGCACTGCCGCCATCTTAGAAGATACCTTGGCCGTGATCCTGGGAGGGTACCAGCCGCACTGGACTTAACAGATGCTTTTTTCAGCCTATCCCTGGCTGCCAAGTGGCGAGATAATTTTGTCTTCATGTGGGAGAAACAATAGTAGACCTTTTCAGTGCTTCCCACAGCTACCTGCACGGCTCCACGATGTCACGAGATAGCAGCCTGAGACCTGTCCCTGTCCTTCCCTACCTCAGGAACACAGGCCCATCACGCTGACTGTGTGGACACGTGATGGTGTGCCTTTGGTGCTGGGTGCTCTGCACACTTGGCTGGCACATCCGTGAGTGAGAGGCTGGACAGCAAACCCGCAGTAAACGCAGGGCCCAGGCACCTCCATAAGCTTTCTGGGAGTTGCCCTCTTGGGTAAGATGCTCGTTGTCCCAGAGGCTGTGACTGATGAGGCGCAGGCTTATCTAACGCCCAAGAACATGTAATAGGTGCAAGTTTCCATTGGAATTTGGGTGTTTTAGAGGACTTTTATTTTCCCTTCTACTGCCTGGTAAAGAAAGGACAGGTGTGCGCTCTGGCTGGGTGGCTCAGGGGGTTGGAACGTTGTCTCATAGGCCAAAAGGTTGTGGGTTCGATCCCTGGTCAGGGTGTGTATGGGAAACAGCTGACTGATGTTTCCCTCTGTCATTCCTTTCTTTCTCTCAAAAGTCAATGAACATAATCTCTGATGAGGATTAAAATAGAAAAAAAAGGAAAAAGGAATAAGAAAGGACATTGTGGGACTGGGGAGAGCCGAACAGCAAGCTACCTTTGAGAAGAAAAAATACTAATGAAGCCAATGGAAACTCTGGGCATCTCCCAAGCAGGGCTGTCATTTGAGTTCATGTGTCTGTGACTCCAGAAGACATAAGTTAGGTTCTGTGGCTGAGACAACAGGAGAGAGTGCCCGTAGCATGTTGGTGCGAACTCTGGAAGGGTGCAGAAACCAGATACACCCCACAGAGCAACGGCTCCTAGCAGTGCACCCAGAACTCCAGCAGGTGGAGCCTCTCACAAAGGAACAGCACATTGTGGTAAGAACTTCCCCACCCGTCCAGGGTGGATTGAAAACGCCTGGATTTTCCAGGGCGCGAGGGAGAGTCCGCCCCACAGTGGTAAAAGTTACCGATCTCTCTCTCCTCGAGGCCAGGAGGACACATTCTGTTTCCCACAGGGACTGAGACAGATTAGTGAAACTAAGAAAATTCCCTGGCAAGTGAAATCAGGAAATTGAGACAAATAGCTGAACAAACGGCTGAGCAAGGAGCAGCCAGCTAATCAACCACAAGACCTTACCCTTCCTAACCAAAGGCATCTGGGGCACATGGTTTAAATCTCTCCTCCCCAGCCAAAGCTACCCAAGAGCAATGGCTTAAGTCACCTTAGTCAGGGGAACAGATTAAGAAACAACGACAACAGCAACAGCAACAGATTAATCCAGCGTTAGAAATGTGAGAGAAATAGAGGTGGAGGAACTGGATGATCTGATCCAAGTGCCTTTATTTGACGCTGGGCCCACAGGCGGGCTGAGTTGGGATTGACTTCAGCACCTGGGCCAGGGGAAGAGAAGAATGTTTGTTTTTTTTTTTTAAAGAAAAAGCACGGGGTTTGTGAGGGGTTAGGGGAGGGGTCAGTCTCTTGTTCTTCCAGGCAGGTGCCTCAGGGTCCCACTCGAGTCAGGATAACTGGGTCATGGTCAGTCCATTTGGTGGGAAACTGGCCTGACCCTTTCATCTGAGATAGGGGTGAAACTGGCCAAGCTCGTTTCGAGGCATCAGCATGCTCCAGGACACACCTGGAAAGCTAACGAATATTCTGTTGAGATCTTCCCATGGGAGCCCCCCTAAAATTGCCACCTATAGAAAATAGATAAAACCCTCAGCGCCAGCTTGCGCCCTCGCCTGTGTGCTCCCGCACCCCTTCCCTCAGGAGCAGACTTGTGCTTTCTTTGTCCTGAACTCTAAGGCTTCCGATGAGATGAGACTTCCCACTGGGGGAGCAGCGGGCAGTGGCAGCTGGTCCCAGGCTTACCCCCGATCCTGTCTCCGAGGGCCCTCCTTTTGCCTCACTGATATAA
>PVKM010012622.1:0-31544 GCA_004027735.1 Carollia perspicillata | reverse complement strand
CTGAATGTGACCAACTGCTTAACCTGTCCTATTCTAAAGGAAGCAGAAAATTAATTATTAATGGATATTTCACCATGAAAGTCTGATTTTGAACACTCTGACTGGTATTTCCCTTTTCCTAGAGGCAGCAGCAGCTTTACCTTTATGTGTGTGTGTGGTGGTGGGGCGGTTAGAGAACCACGGAGTTTAACGAGCCTTTAGACACTAGAACTCTCATAAGCCTGATCCAGGTCATAACTTCTAGTCTTAACATAAGCAGTCTCCCTCTGTTCTGCAATGTCAGGCCATCAAGAGAAAGTTAACTTCTGCATTATGAAAAAAAGAGAGACCCCTTTATGTCTTCTGGGCTTAGATAACTATCTTTCCTAATCGGTATTGGTCCCAACCCAAAGCCTTTTAAGACATACATTAGAAAAACTTTTGAATGAGACACAGGAGGAAAAAAACCCACATTTTTATATTATTTTCTTGTATTGGCATAGAACTATTCTTAATTAAAACTACTTAGTTAGAGCCTAAATAATTTAAATCATCATACATAAAATTTTACAAATTAGGAGTAGCAAGGTTTTATATTTTCTAAATAAGCATAAGATAGTAATATAGAGTAAAAGTATTATAAGGTCAACTATAAAATAATCATATAAAATATATAATACGGGCAAATGCACAAATCTGATTCTTTGTGAATAAGACCTATGTCTTCTACATATTTACGTCCACATTTAACCCTATTCCCCCCCTTACAATACAAAGGGATACTGTCTGACATGAGTATGCTGTATTAGGAAGGCATTCTGGATGCATGCAAGGGAATCATGGTATGGGAGAGGAGGGAGAAGAAGGATGGGACGTGGTAGTAATTTAGCTTTGCACTCTTTGGGCACAAAAAAATCTTTTTTCTTGCTGTAAGAACTTTAATGTCTAAATATATAAATCTTTTGTAATCCTACCTTACACAGAAATTATAATTTAGCAAAGATGATAGAGTATGTGAATGAATAGCCATAATGCAGAAAGGAAGTTAGTAAATATAATTCAATTGTTGTTATAATTGTACTTGCCAGTAAATATAATAACAATTGTTGTTATAATTGTACTTGCCAGAGCTTCTTTAACTTCTCCCCATGACCCTTGTAGCCAGGGCCATTCTCCCCACAATTACAGAATGATTTTTTTAGAGTTCCAATCAGATCATCAACTCCAGATCATCTTCCTGTTTCACACATAGCACTCAATTCTTGATCACGACCAACTAGCCTATGTTATCTTGTCCTTTGATACTTTTCTGACTTTACCCACTATGACTCTTTCCCCATGTGCTCTGCTCTTGACAGTGGCCCTCTGGATGTGTTTCCAACAAGTTATGAATTTTTTTTGCCCAAGGAAGTTGGCTTTTGCTGTTTCTTCCATGTAGACCTCTCTTCCCCAAGTGTTCCACATTAATTATTCCTATCACTTTTAAGTCTTCACTGAATTACCTAATAATGTATTAAGTAGCAAAAATTGTTCTCAACACTTCTACAAGACATATTTCTTTTTTTCATTCATTTATTTATTTTTATTAAGGTATAATTAACATTTATCTGATTAATTATTTAGTGTTTCTTCCTGTTAAAAGTAAGATCTAGACACTGTGTTTATTTGTTCACTTCTGTATATTCCAAGGGCCTACACAAAATGGAACATAAATGTAAATATTTGTTGAGTGGATAAATGAAGACAAAAAATTAAGACATTTTTAGAAGAAGGAATAATATGGTAAAGTATATCAAAGTTCCAAAGTGCAATGCAGTTGGGAAAGCCAAGAATGTCTGCATTATGGTAAGACATAATTCAATGCAAAAACCTGTGGCACATACGCAACCTTCTGTGTGAGACATAGAATGAACTAAGTAAGCAATCTAAGTCAACAGACCACACTCAGCTAGTAATGTAAACTGGTAGGTGTGGGAAGAGGTGAGTTGGGCTCAGAACTACTTGAAATAAGAAAAAAAAAACCCATAACCTTTGATTCTATACTTCAGGAACCACCTTAAACCATGAAATATTCTGTTTAGTACATGCTACACCACTTTGTTAGGCACTTTACATTGACCTTCCTACCACTCTATGACCTGGGACCTATATCTTCATCTTACTGATGAAGAAATGAAGGCACTGAAATTGTACCTTGAACAAAGTCAGTCAGCCTGAACTCTTTTTATTTAGTGCTATAAGCCATGGTGCTAGACTATGCTATGTATCCTTAGAGTCAGACAACCACAAGGATGAGGGGTTCTCTCTGTTGAGGATGGAGGACTTTGTGTGTGAGGGAGAGGCTGGTGAAGCAGAGACAGTGAGGTCATTAAAGGCAGCAGGATGAAGCAAAAATTCTATGCTAACAAACTAGGACCTTTATTTCCCCTAACTTTCAAAATAGACATTTTAGGAGCTACTGAGCCTAGGACCACTTTGCAGTGTAGACAGTAAAGTTGATCAGTGCTAGTCTGTCCTGATTACAGTGGACTCATAGTATCGTTTAATATCAGGTACTGTGATCTCTCTGACTTTATTCTTCTTTCTCAAGATTGCTGTGGCTATTCAGTGTCTTTTGGGCTCCATATACATTTTCAAAATATTTGTTCTAGATCTGTGAAATATGCCATTAATATTTTAATAGGCATTGAGTTGAATCTATAAATTGCTTTGGGCAGTGTGGACATTTTAATGATGTTAATTCTTCTAATCCATGGACAGGGTATATGCTTCCATGTATTTGTACCTTCCTCAATTTCTTTCTTCAGTGTTCTATAGTTTCTGAGTACAGGTCTTTTACCTTCTTGGTTAAGTTTATTTCTAGCACTTTGATTTTTTGTTGTTGTTGCTGTGGTAAATGGTATTTTTTTCTTAGTTGGTGTACAAAAATGTCATTGATTTCTGAATACTGACTTCGTATCCCACTACTTTGCCGAGTTCACTTATTAGGTCAAGTAGATTTTGGGGGGAGCTTATAGGGTTTTCCATGTACACTATCATGTCATCTGCAAACAATACCGTTTTACTTCCTTTATTCCAATTAGGATGCCTTTTATTTCTTCTTGTCTGATAGCTGTGGCTAGGACTTCCAATAGACGCATAGATCAATAGAACAGAATAGAGAGCCCAGAAATAAACCCATGTCTCTATGGTAATTTAATATTTGACAAAGGGGGCATGAACATACAATAGAGTAAAAATAGCCTCTTCAATAAATGGCATTGGGAGAACTGGACTGGAACACGCAAAAAAAAAAAAAAAGAAAAGAAAAAAAGAACTATGTCCATCAACTTGTACCATACCTCAGAATAAACTCAAAATGGATAAAAGACTTAAATGTAAGTTGTGATACCATAAAATTCCCAGAGGAAAACGTAGGCATAAAAATTTCAGACATCCCATGTAGCAATATGTTTGATGATATATCTCCTGGGGCAAGGGAAATAAAGGAAAATGTAAACAAATGGAACTACATCAAAGTAAAAATCTTCTGCACAGCTAAAGAAACCATCATCAAAATGAAAGGGAACCAACTGTATAGGAAATTATATTTGCCAATGATATATCAAACAAAGGTTTAATTTTCAAAATATATAAAGAACTCACACAATTCCACAAAAGGAAGACAAACAGTCCAATAAAAAAATGGGCTGAAGACCTGAATAGACACTTCTCCAAGAAGGGCATACAGAGGGCCCAGAGACATATGAAAGGATGCTCAGCATCACTAGCCATCAGAGAGATGAAAATTAAAACCACAATGAAATATTACCTCACACCAGTCAGAATGGCCAACGTTAATAGATCAACAAACCAGTGCTAGAGAAATTGTGGAGAAAAGGGAACCCTTGTACACTGTTGATGGAATGCAGATTGGTGTAGCCACTGTGGAAAACAGTATGGAATTTCCTCAAAAATTAAAAATGGAACTGCCTTTTTGACCCAGAGATTCTACTGCTGGGAATATACCTTAAGAATCCTGAAACACCAATTCAAAAGAATTTATGTACCCTGATGTTTATAGCAGCATTATTTACAATAGCAAAGTGTTGGGAACAGCTTAAGTGCCCATCAGTAGAGGAATAGATTAAAAAAAACAACAACTGTGGTACATTTACACAGTGGAATACTATGCAGCAGAAAGAAAGAAGAAGGAACTCCTACCCTTTGCAACAGCATGGATTGAACTGGAGACTATTATGCTAAGTGAAATAAGCTAGTAGGTGAAAGACAAACACCATGTGATATCACTTACAAGAGGAATTGAATGAACAAAATAAACTAATGAGCAAAACTGGACTGGAGGCACAGAAACAGGAAACAGACTGACAGCTGCCATAGGAAAGACGGTGGAAGGGATGGTGGAAAGAAGGGGAAGGGACTAGTCAAAAAACATGTATAAATGACCTATGGACATGGACAATGGTTTGGGGATGAACTGTGGGAGCTGGGGGTGGAGCAGGATGGAGGAGGGCAAAGGGGGAAAATTGGGACAAGTCTAACAGAATAAATAAGAGTAAAATAAAATTTATAAAAAAGAAATAAGTGGTAACAGTGGCACCTGAAGTAGTTTTAAAAAAAATAAAATAAAATAATCAGAATAAAAATGTTCAATAATGAATGAATCATTTAACTGAGTATGGCATGCATTATCTTGAAAGTGTTTTCTTTATTTCTTTTTAAAAAATCAGCTAGATTACCTGTGTTATAGGGAAATGAATGAAGCAGTTCAGAAATACACTCCTCAGCATAAGCTATATTAATACCACAATAAATGTATGACAAATACTTCACTTTTTAGTCAATCACCTGGATGTTTTGCATACATAATTTCAAACATCTGGTTGTTGGAGATATATAGAAAATAGCCTGAATATTCCATTTTGTTTCACAGTTGTTAATTATATCTACCCCAGCTTAAGATAGTTAATGCTTTTCCAATAAAAATTGCATTTACTTCTGAACTCTCTTAAGAAGCTCTTTTATAAATGATGTTACAACATGTTAGGAAGGCCCCTATTTGGGGGATAATGCATCCTATTTGGTGAAATGTGAGTTGGTCAAACTACTGTTGGAATAACTCTAATTGACACTGTCTGCAATATTATCTTTTGTGGTGAACGTCAGACAGTTTAGTTGAAATTAGCATATTTAGGTTATTTATTATTTTTTAAAGCTCTATTAGGGAAAAATGCCTATGGCCACTGAGAAATGATTTGTTTCACTTTCATATCTCTAATGCCCTATAACTTCCCACAAACATAAGCCTTAGCACTATTACTGATACCCACACAGCAGGATCTATTCGGCTTTATGGAAAGAGACCAGCTTTCCTCAAGACATATTGATTAATGAAAGTACCTATTAAAGGTACTAATTAATAAAAAAAGAAAAATGCAATTTCCCTGGATTCAAGACTAAACTGTGTGAAAACACTATTCCTATGAAGGAATTGGCTATCTACCTTCACAGCTGTCTTTTCATTGTATCACAAGGTTCTAAATTTGACAGAATTTTCAAAAGAATACAGAAAACAATTTAAAAAATTCAGAACCCCATACAACCTTCAGGGTAATTCTGCATACCAGAGAGCTTTGATATCCTGGCTTCCAGGCTACAGTTATGTAAGGGAAGTAAAGCATAGATTAAATGAAACACAAAATTCTGTCTCCTCTACCACTTGTCTTTGTTTTAAAGGTGCTCTCTTCTTAATGTCTTTCATACAAGTTTTTACTGGATAACATCACAGGAAGATAGAGAGATAGATATATAGATACAGATACAGTTTGATATGTCTACTTCTCTATATTATATATAACTTTTATTAGTTTATATTTAATATCTGTCAGATCATACTGCCGTTATATATAATATTATGGTTGATTTCATATTTTAAGTTATCTTTTACTACTATTATGATGAAAGCTGATCTGTGACATAAACAATTAGAGAATGAAAGTTATTTCCTGTGCATTTTCTTCTAGCACTTCTTCATAATAATAAAGCTATATTAAAAATATCTTGGCCCTGGCTGGTGTAGCTCAGTGGATTGAGCGCGGGCCTGCGAACCAAAGAATCATGGTTCGATTCCCAGTCAGGGCACATGCCTGGGTTGCAGGCCAGTTCCGAGCAGAGGATGCACGAGAGGCAACCACACATTGATATTTCTCTCCCTCTCTCCTTCCCTTCCCCTCTAAAGATAAATAAATAATATCTAAAAAAATCTTGGGTAAGAGATTGAAAATTATCATATGCTATCTAATTATAAGAACAAACCCTCAAACAACTTAATTATTTTAATATTATAAATCAGAGGGAGAAAACCTAAAATCAATAAAGTTTTTCTTGCTTTTTTAATGAAAACTATGCCTAATTCCTAAAAGATGGAAAATTTAATGCAATGAAGTGACAGTGTAAATTTTACTTTTTAGGCTGACTGTACTATAAAATATAAATTCTTTAAGACCTTATTAAAAAATCACATTTATAACCCAACATTTTCAAAGTCCAGAAAATCATTAACATTTGATTTTGGATTAATCACTAAATTTCAAACATTAAAATTTCTTATTTCAACTTGTAATTAAACCATGCTTTTCTATAATACTACAAATTGCTTTATCTTACTCTTTCATGGGCTCATTTAAGTCAGGCTTCTAAGCAAAATATCTGTGTTAAGAAAAGGCAGAACCAAGGAATTTTTACATTCCTGATGCTTAATATTTATAAATTACTCAACATAAATTAGCATTTATTAAGTAAAATATATACAGAAAGAGTGAAAGAGAGCTGGTACATTATAACCAAAGAAAATATCAAAGTCTGAATAGGAAAACAACTTTGGTTTTGGCCTGTTACTTAAGCCTAATTATCATCATCTTGTCTTGATAATAATAATAAATTTAAGAGTAACAGGAAATACTTTAATACAGGGTCACATTTAACCCTCACAAAAGCCTTTTGAGAGGTAGGTAGGTCTTGTCATCGCATTAAGAGTGGTGCATACGTGAATGCAGGCTTGATGAGCGAGGCAGAGATTGTAAAAAGGACGAGGTGTTAATACTTAAGAAGTCAGTTTAGGACTAGTTTTGTTCAAATGACAAGTCTCAAGAATCAGACTGGTAATTTTTTTGTCATTGCTACTTGTTAGTTGTTGCATGACACTAAACCAGCTTGCTTTCTCCCACATGGACCTGAATATGAGACATGCGGATCTGGAAGGGCTTTGAGATTCCTGGAAACGAGCAGGTGCTCTGAACCACTGTGGGGAGAATGCTGTCTGCGGTGCTGTCTCCCTGGCAGATGCTGCCTGAAGAAGTTGGACTTTCACCTCAAGGGCTATAAAGGGAATGAGCAGTGCATTCAAAATGCATGCAGGGGATGTTGAAAATAACCACATCAGAGAGGGAAAACACAATCGGGCTGGAGAAGTGTCTGCGATAAAGCTCTAAGCTCCAGGCGAACCTCTCTGTTCCATCCTCGTCCTCTTTGGGATGAAGCCAGGTACAACAGACACCTTGTTCTCAAAACAAGGGGAAAAACAACATGGAATTCTGCGCTTAAGACAGTATCAGCAACTCTACTTCATCACATCAACCACCATTGTGTTTAAGTCATTAAGAAGTATTCTATTTGCACATAAATGCAGATGGTGAAATAATAAAAATGGATATACAGAAAAATACATACTTCTTTACTGCATTAGTGAATATAGGTATTTTTAAAATAAAACAAACGATAAGAATTATTATCTCTACTTATTTTGATCTTTAAAACTTTCTGCTTGTCATTGCTGGATTTTTCTTTCATTTTTCCTAATAAAATATATTCTGAGCAAAAATTTATTTTATGAATAAAAAATGGCTACATAGCACAATTAATTAAAATCAGATTTGCAATCATTAACGAAAGTAGCCATTAATCCGTACTTATTTGTTCTCTCCTGAAAAGATTGACTAAACAATACTTCAGTATGAGCTATGCCTTAAAGTATGTTAGGGAACGTACCCGAGAGGGGAAAAAAAGTAATGTGGTTTTGTTTTTCAAGTGCTTCCTGCAAACAAATTTTAAACTGATAATATTTTCTCAAAACATGTTAAAAGTTAAAAATATTCTCAAATTTAACTCTTAGCAGATCACATGGACAACTTAGGTGTCTTCAAGAGGCAGCATAGTGTAGCAATTAATTATAGTTAATATTGAAACACAAATGCCAGCTTTCTTTTTTACTATCCGTGGAACATGGAACAACTTTATTCACCTTAGTTATCTCACCTTTATAACGTCATTAGTAAAATTATTGACCTAATACTATTATTATGAGAATTAAAATAATTTATTTAATATGTTCAGGATGGTACTATGTAGCAGGTAATTGTGTAATTAAAATTAACTGATATTAACCTACCTTGTTATGGTTGATTTTGTTTAAAAACAAACAAAACAATCTACTGCCACCACCAATAATGACAAAAAAGCCTGTACTGAAAATATAATTGGAAGAAGGTAATTGAAGCATTAGTAGACACTTTGCTTATATACATCATGATAGCATAGGGTTCACAAGAAATTTCTTGGTTCACAAGAAATGATTTTGCAGATAAATGAGACATCACTTGCAGAAAGGCTTTGTTTCCCTTTATACTTCCCTATCTTATAAACAGAACATGTAGAAAAGGAGAGCTTAGGTGTAATATTTTTTAAAAAGTATTCTTTGCCAATTTATATGAATATATAATCACTGTGCTGTTCATCTGAAAGTAATCAAATATTGTATGTCAATTCTAATTGAAAAATTAAAAATTACTCCTAACTTAGTAAAAAATTATATTAAGACTCAAACCTTAAGTTTATAAACAAACACCCTTTAATAGATTTAATAGAAAATTTGGGGGTTAAGCAACAATTTCTATTGAAGTTTTAGTTATTTATTTGCAAAATAAAGATAGCATACCTGTCGTAAACAACTTCTTTTCGTATAAGATCAAATGAGACTGTTTGTGGGACATAAATTTGTAAACTTACAAAGCAAAATATAAATGCAAATGTTTTATAATTATTGTAAGGTTTTATGAGTTTATCGTAACTCTAGAACACGGCTCTGAATCTTTCTTTGGAGGTTCCATAAGTGCTGTGACTTTCCCAAGCTCCGGGAGATGACATAGCAGGTTGCCAATTTGTTTCCTTTAGCTTTCGAAGCCAATGAAATGATTTTCTACACTATATAAACCCTTTTACATTTTTAATTTTCCACCTAAAAGTTTTATAATAAGTTGAGTTATTCAAAAAATGTAATTTCTGATTGCTATTAATATGGCTACCAAAAAACGAAGTTCATTCTCACTTTTAAATGTGCCCAAGGATGTCTAGTAACAGCCATTTGATAGTCACTATCATCTACTTAAAAAGAAGAACAAATTTTACTTTAAAAGATATGCTACATGGTTTCTTTTTCTCCTCAAACTCACATTTTCATTTCATGACTGCCATATATTTGATCCTAATACATTTTTTAAAGTCTTTTCTTGATACTTTATCTTCTTTGCAAATAAAATTAAGTATATCAATTGTCTGTACAAATTGTTGTGACTGTAAGTATTTAAGTATAAAATATTTCAGATGAAGTTATTTTTACAATTATTAATGGTATATAATTGATGAAATTACATATATCACACATTTCGCTAAATATTTTTAAACACATATCATATTTTACATAGTTAATGCTGGGTGACTTAATGAGGTGGTTTTATCTAGATACATGGACAAAATTTCTTGTTCACTTAAGCATACTATTTCCTTACATGAAACAAGATCCAGAGTTAATTCTGAGAAATTTACTTTTCTTACACTGGACTATAGAAATGGAAGAAGTCCTGTTATAGAGATATCACTAAAATCTTCAGCTCCTTCAGAATGATGTAAGTACAGTAATCTATCACCAGGAAAGTGTTCCTAGTGCCCTGTCAGTGTATAATCCCATTAAAACTGCCTGTAATGTGCTGAAAGTAAGGCAGAAATTGTCTATTCATTGTCTCAACATCAGCAACAATATTTTAAATAGTCTGTTTTGTTATGTGAACATTTTATATTTTGGGCTGTGCTCTGTGATGCGATTCCGTATGTTCCAAAGATTTTGTGAAAGATGATTGTAAAAGCAGGAGCTAGGAACTGAGACCAATCCAACCACAGACCTACTTTCAGGCGGGTTACTTTTAGGAAAGAACATGTGTGAAAATTTAAGATCAAGAAATTTTTAAAACTGTCTTTTCCTGAACAGTCCTTGGAAACTGATCACACCCCTGAAGGTATTTATACCATAATTTAAAACTTTTTGATATCTGGAATACTTTTTCTATTGTTCAGCTAGTAAACTTCTTATTTAAAGCTATTAGCATATTTGCCTCCAATTTCTCTTTTTAACCTTCACTTTTTGCCTGCCTGGCAGTAAGGAAAAGAAAAGACTGAATTTGTATAAGAATTATTAGAATATTAGTTTACAGATTAATTTAGTGCCCTAAAGACATTCTACATAAACAATGTATACTTTTTTAAATATAGCTGTTTCAGAAAGTTTTTTCACTTCCTTCTGTGTTTTAAGATTATGTTCAAAGCTGCTGGAAATCTGTTGAAAACAACACAAAACTTGGGTGAGACAGGATGTGTAATAATTGTCTATATACCGGTAAATTAAAAATAATTATATCTTAAAACTACTACTAACCATATTTTAATTTTGCTAAATTCCATAAGCTTAATTATTCATTTGTTTTTACTCAATATTTGAGCAAAAAAATTTAAGCCAGTACCCATGGACTTAAATACTTATTTTTAAACATATTTATTGGCAATCTTTTAGTTTTCTTTTTCCTTTCAGAAATCTAAAATGTACTTATCTTTTCTATATGATCAACTCATTTATTATTGTTAAATCTCTGCTGTCTCCAGATTCATGTGTGTTTCAGGAGCTGTTTGTGCGTGTGTGTAAGAGAGAAGACATTTAATGCAAAGATTGACAAGAAGTAAATATGAATATTTATAATTACTAGGATGGAAAATTTGAATATGTAACCAACATTTAATTTATATTAATTACATCTGAGTTCTTTCCTACAGGAAGTACCAGAACCTCCACAAACGCCAATGCATCTGTTGCTGGAGGATCTATCAGTGGTCTCTAGTGGACAGCTGGACCTGTCATATCCCAGTGCCTGGCTGGCTGGGAAAAGAATGTGCCTCCAAGGGATGTAAAATTCCGCTGTGATTTATGAAATGCTGCAATTTCAGCCATGAATTTCTGGCTGGACCTCTGCTCACTAGATTGCTGCTTATTTTCCTATCTCCATGGCTGAATTCTCAAGGTCAGAATTCTATGCTGTTAGTCACTATTTCCTTGAGTCATTCAAAAAGTTAGCCTGAAGAAAAAAGAAGAAAATCATCACTATAATGTTCTCTAAAATTAGGTGAACTGGAATTTGGGGAAATATTGATACAGGTTCCCCAAAGATAATTGTACCCAGAATTCAAATAATAGGGGGTTGAGTCACAACTCTTCCTGACTCTTACTAGCCTTAGAAATTTATGCACTATTTAATTTTCCTAAGTTTTCACATTTTATTCTTCAAAAATGAGAAAAGTAATATGTCCTTGAAAGGGCTATTTTGAGGATCAACTGAAATGTTCATGTGACTGGACCTAAGCACACAACCTTAGATATCCTTGCTTTGGGCAGCTGTCCCTGACATCTCTATTCCATGCCCCTAGACAGGGTCAGTGGACCTTTCCTAGGGCCTGCATTGCCCCAGCACTCTGACAGTCTTGCTTCATTACTCCACACTGCAAAATCCTTTGTTTAATCAGTTATCATCTATGCTAAACTGTAAAGGACCCTAGTTGTTGACTTATTCATTGTGATGCCCAGTGAAGAGTGCATTGTCTGTCCCATAATTAGTGCTTAAAATGTTTTTAATACTATGAGAACTCTAAATAAAGCGCTGTGAGAATGACACATAAAAGAAATCACAAACTGTTAGAAACAAGAATGGGGTGGGAATAAGTCAGGGCAGGTTTAGCTCAGAGTTAACATTGACATTCAACCTCATTCCCATTGTACCTGGCTCCTGATTATCCTTGATTGAAGAACACACAAATCTCTGGATTTTCTTCATGGTTCAAAAACTGGGGTATGTCATTTGGATCAAATGGGTATACCCACTGTCTCCAGAGTTTACTTGCACCTCCTTGTTCATTTTATTATAGAAATAATTCAGTGATGTGAAAATTCTAGCTTTCAGTCACTGAAAGTAGAACCGATGCCACTTGTCTCAGAAAAAAAACAAATGAAAGTGACTCAAGTAGTGGTATTTTCTTTCCTAAATTTCTGGAACATATAAGAAAAACTCAGGAGCTAGTTTAAATAGATAAATAGTGGGTGAGAAAGTGTCATAAAAAACGTATTGATAAATGAATAAATTTATTGTTTAAGTATGAAAACCTTCCTCATTTGGTTTTAATTTGATGGAATGATATGATATTTTTATTTATTAATTTTTTGTGATCTACAAACATGTTCATTGTTAAATATTACCAATAGTTATGTCATTTAGTTCAGAGTTCTTACTTTGCAACAGTCTTTCATTTCTCAGCAAAAGATAAATTTGTCATTCACTGACTTTAAAATTATTTGCATTTTCTTGCTGAATGCACTAGTAATTAATTATAGCATAATTTGTGGTTAACATAATACATATTTGGGTAACATAATTAAACATAATAAATATATGGTAAAAGTAAATTAGAGAAGAAAAGAGTAAGAATGCAAATTGAATGCTTTTTGAAACCAGAAATATAAAATGTGCCCTTGTGATTTTAAAGGTTATTACATTTGAATTTTTTCACTTGAAATATTTTCCTCCTAAAAGACTCTTATCCTGAGCTGATTTCCTATGTGAGAAACTCTTACCGTTTACTCTACAATTCTCTACCTCAGTCATTAATCTCTCACATGAAGCTGTCAAAATCTTTTATGAAAATCGAAGTGCACTATATCCACTTTTCTTATCTTTCACAGTGCATTATTTTCAAGCAGCCCAGCAAGTTAGTTAAGCACAAACTGCCTTGTAAAATTCATGTTAGAAGTAGAACCACGCTTTCCTTAGCTTTTATTCTGTTACCAATATTTCATGATTGTCTTTGCAATCAATACTGAACACATGGGGCTATTGTTTCCTGGCTCGCTTGTCTCCTGAGCTCCTTAATTCATGACTTGCTTCTTATTCAAAAGGACTTCATGGATGTCATACTATATATATACACATGCATCTTTTTCTCTCTTTAATTGGCCTTTCTAATTATGAACCCTTGAAAAAATCTATCATATTTCTCTTTGTTTCCTCTAAAGCATTTGTTTATCATATGTATATATCAGGATTTCAAATCAACATAGTGCAATTTGACGACGGTCTAGCTTTGTTTTCATTGCACTTACTACACAAGGGAAAAGATGAGTTTAAAAATAAATACAGGAATTTATGAAAAGCGAATAGACTTTAAGATGACATTTTATTGAGTCACAAGTAAATGAATGGATTAAATTTCTTTGAAATACACACTGGTGCAATAATTAAAGAAAACCACTTTTGGCAATGTATACTTTTGATCTTGTCCAACCTCATATTGTCTTACAAATAATAAAAAAAACATTTATCTCTCATCTTTAGTAATGGCTGAAAGTCATCATTATCTAATAAATGCTCATTGACCCTTGTGAAATGAGTTGGTCATCTCAATAAGCTATTAATGGGCAGGCAACTATGGCAGGAAAATCACCAACAGTATTACTAATTGAACTCTGTATTTAAATATAGAAAACAAGGTGAAACTGAGCTATACTTGTCTAATCTCATTAAAAAATAACCATACTTCAAGAAAAATTCAAGATTGTTATTTCGAGATAAAGTTTGAGTTAATTTCCACTTCAGTTCCCTAAACAAATTTTCTTTTGAGTTCTGACTAGGCTAGTATACTAGAAAATTAAGACAAAATAATGCCCTTGCTTCCAATAAGCTTATAATCAAGAATGGAGAATGCACAAAATATTTACCTGTGATACAGTGTGATAATAGACAGAATGGTTTATAGAAATTTGTGAAGGTGAGATCATATTTCATTGCATTAGGAAAATTAGGAAACTATAAAAAAATATGGGATGTATGTAGGTAAAGAAGTCCAACGAGAAGACAAAAGAGGAAAAGCACAAATCTTCCTTGTGTAGTCTGGTTTGAAATGAGGGTTTATTCTTTTTTAATTTTTAATTTATTGATTTTAGTAAGAAAGGAAGAGAGAGGAAGACACTGATTTGTTGTTCCATCCACTTATACATTTGTTGGCTGCTTCTTGTATGTGCCCTGACTGGGGATCACACCCACAACCTTGGCATATCAGGATGATGCTCTAACCAATTGAGCTACCTGGCCAAGATAGTGAGGTTGCTTAAAACAAACAAAATGTTCAGTTAGAAGGTATTATCTTCACCAAAAGTTATGAAACACTAGCTTGTAAGCAGAGAAAACTCAAAGAAGATAGAAGGGTGAGTCACGATCAAGGGGGAATTGTTAGTCTGAAAGAGATGAGGGGTCCAGTACAGAACAAGAGAGAACAAATATCAGTCTTTTCAATTGTTTGAACTTGGATATCTAGAAATATACGTGTACTCTCTAAATCTGGGCAAATTAGAAAGAGGACTTCATTTGAGGCCAGAGATAATAATTACTTTTTTAAACATACTGCATTTGAAGCATAGATTCCCTCACCGGGAAGAGATGGTCAATAAGTAATTATAAATGCGATCATTAATAAACAAGCATATATGGAAATTATTCACAACATATGTGAGCATGGTTATACTGTTGGACATTATAAATAAAAAGGAGTTTCAAGAACAGAAACATAGAGATCCCACTAATTTTAGTATTGAGAAAATAAAGATTTTAAAATGAAAACCAAAAACAATTTTAACAAGAATGGGTGTCCTTAAGTGTCTAATACTACAGAGAAGTCAAAGAAGGACTGAAAACTGATCATTAAATAAACAGTTACTTCTCAGTGACATTATTGAGAGCAGTTTCAGTAGACTGATGGTGTAAGGATGTAAGCATTTTCACAGGTTTTAGTGGAGTGGAGAATCAACAGAAAACTAAAGAAACTATAATCTCTAGTCTTTTATAAGAATTGGATTCATATAAAATTGAAACTTTTCATCATACTCTCAAGTTTCCTCCCTTTCAACCCCATTGCATTTTAATGTCACTAAGTGTTCTTACTTTAGGTTACTACTTATGTACAGCAAGCTTTAATTAGAGAAAAAAATGACCAAATTTGATGATCTTGTGCACTAACCTGTAGCCTTTGAAATTATAAAACGCAAACCTACATTTTAGTCTTGTTCAGTTGGAAAGCATCATTTAATTACCAACAATACTATTTTAAACATTTTATTCAAATTCTGTCTTCAGCCAACTAAAATTTTTGTAGGAGTTTCTTAGAGCCTAGCCAATATTTCTATCCTCAAAATAATATAATTATTGAATATTCTATTTTCTTCTCATGTAGCTTATTTGGATAATTTTAAATGTATGGATGCAGGACAGCATCTAACGCCATTTATTATTCACTTAGGGACTTAGGAAAGAATAATGCTTCAGTTGTTCATTTCTTTCTCATCATTACATTTTCAATTAGTGTGTGTGGAAGAGTATTTTTATTCCTTGAAACTGTATGTCTCTGTTTCTTGTTGATATCAAAAATGGTTATTTAACAGCCAACTATCCTGAGTATTTTTGTAAAGCCAAGGAAGGGCGAAATTTCTTTAAAGAAAAGGGTTTTCACATAAATTGATTTATTGTATAATGATTATGATGAATCCAAGTTATCTGAGAGATCATGCACTACAGTTCATAAATTTGGGCTTTGAAAAACTGAAAGAGGTATTTTAAAGTTGGCTGGATATAAGCCTAAATAAAATGAAAAAGAAGAAAATCTTGCTGACCTAAGCAATTACCAGGATAATTCGCATAGATAATAAACTTAGAATTAACAAACATTAAATTGAGAATGAGGGAAGTGTTGGAAAAATCATATTAAAAACAAAAATCCATATAAGCACATTGCAGAAAATATAAAGTCTAAACATAAAATCAATCCTAATAAAAAGTATCGCAGTCTTGTAGCTGTCAACCACACACAGTAAATAATCACATAATGATTACCATTTTTTGATCATTGGTAATATACTAAACACTAACCAACTACACAAAAGTACTTGATAAAGGCTGAGATTTGGAAGGGCAGCAGTGGAATCATTAGGGAAGCAAACCAGGGGCAGAGATGTGCCATTAGAGACCAAGGTAAAGATCGTCCACGTCCGCATACTTCCAATGACTATAGGTAGATGCTAACTAACATTGGAAAGTGAAGAGGGCTGAAAAGGGGCAACATGATTCATCTGAAATACTGTTTGGGAGGAGAGCTCTAAGAATACCCTGGACCAGCAGAAAGATGAACAAGGGAGTGCTAGAACAAATAAAGCCTGAAGCATCACTGGAGACAAAATGACAAAAATGAACCTATGCTACTTTTGGCATACCATGAAACAGGAGGGTTCTCTGGAAATGACAATAAAGCTAGGAAAAATGCAGATAGCAGGAAAACAGAATAGAACAAGTATGAGGTGGTTTGACTCCATAAAAGAAGACCTGGGCATGAGTGCACAGGAGCAGAGCAGAGCTGCTGAAGACAGGATGTGTGGACCTCACTCATTCATAGGGACCCCGGGAGTCTGAGCTGACTCAGTGGCGCATAATACTCTTTATAAAGCTTTTGCTGTTCTCATATTTTACATAAAAATATAGAAAATCCCAAGGAAATTGATAGTACAAAGCTACAAACTAGAAATTTGAACTCAAGGCCTACTGGATCCAAATACTTGACCCGTTCTACCATATTTTCCAAACTTACAAAACTATGATTTTCACAGGCACTGTTCAACTTACCCACATGCCAGTGGGCAACCCTCTTTGTCTGAGCATGTCACTGAGCACTGTCTGTCAATGATTCCAGGAAGCGATATTTTTTAGTAGGCCTTTGTTGGATCTTGTGTGGGCCCAATGACACAATAACAGAACAGAAAGACAAATAACATTGTGCAGAAAGTAATTTTCTTTTGTGGTAGCAGCTATATTCTTGAATATTAATATTGGTCTTTTCCTAGCCTACAGACATAAAAGGCAGTGAACTCAGGGCTCTGGTATCCTCTGAAAGGACAGATTGCCAACTCCCTGAGAGGAGACGTGGGCAGCAAAGGCAGGCAGGCCCCCTCACAGAAGAATGGAAGAACGAGCAGAATGCGTCTCTTCTCTTACAGTCTTCTGCCTTATTAACCCTTAGACTGTTCACTTACTTTGGTACTCCCAGGACCAGGAACAGAGTCCAGCTCCATCTTCTTCCCAGGGTACCAGTATCAGTCATATGTGATTTGCTCTAGATAAATCTGCATTAGTGTTAAATGAAGGCATTTTATTAGTTTGTTGTTTGTACTTTTGTATTCACTGTTTTCCAAAAGGGTTTGGCATTAAAATGTATTGGTGTAAGGTTAGCTAAAATCTCCAAACCTCAGTTGTAGGTCAGCAGTGGCCCAAATCATGATACACATCTTTGATGTCAGTCTTTTTCATGATTTTGTGGTTGAGTCCTTGCAATTTAGTTTCCACAGTTCAGCAGGGTTCAGTTCACTATGCTGTTGCCAAGGAAAGAACGGGCTTATCAACAGATCACACTTCTGTGTGGAGGCATATGTTCACACATTGTCTATGCAGAACATTTACTCTGTTTTAAAGATGAAGATGTGCTGAAGGCAGCATTAAAATGGATACATTCAATTTCTTTTCATTTGACTTTACTTGTAAACCATGTATATCTCAAGATATAAGTAAATATTTTAAGAAGGCAAAGCAAATATTGAGTAGTTTGGGCAACCAAAGGATACTTCAACAAATATATGTATTTGCTCTGATTTATTTTAACACTAACCATAGCTTCAATATGTAAACTTGATTACCAACTTCTTAAATTCAAGGATTTTCTTCTTGCTGATAGATTCAGAGCCTAGCACAGTGTCTGACATCTACCAACTGCTCATGATTATTGCTTGAATAAGGTATTAATTAAATCATCTTTCAGCATGATTATTAACATAAATCACAAATATATCTATGTTTATTAAAGGAGACTAAAAACACTCAACAAAAAGAGATAATGATGAAGTAGCATATTCTTAAAAAGCTAAATTCTCAACTTTAAATTTTCTCTTTTAAATATATTTATTGCTTATTCTACAGGAATAGTGGAGGAGGGAGAATTCTTTCCATACATGATAAAAGTAATTAGAAATAAGAAACCTAAGGTTCGATTAATAAAAAACTTATTAAAGTCAAAATGACAGATGAAAATCAATGTTTTTAACACTGATATGTTAAAAGCTACACAACGTTTGTGAAATTTCCTGGCAATGCATGCTAGTTATATCAGCTAGGAATATTCCTATTTTACTTTCTGTGAATTTTAACGGTTATGCAAGTACACTTGGTTTAAATTCTAACTGCAGAGTATGTGGGTTTGGTAACACAACTTAACACGAGGGGATTGGAAACAGAATCTGAAGACTCAGACTCTAGGTCTTGTCCTACCAACTGTCTGTGATTCAGGAATTAGTCTCTGTGCTTTATCTGTGAAGTGAGATTGGTGTTTCTCCAAGTGGGTTCCATGGAACTCCCTTCTTGAGATGTTGACAGGCATCTCTTTGAAATGTTGTGCTGTGTGCATATAAATGAATTAAAATACATTTCCTTATCACAAGAATTCACAGAACATTTAGTATATTAATATCCATGAGGACTCTCCAAAAGAGAGACTACATAGGTATTCCCAAAGTGATTTGTTTCTTAGCGCCCTGTTCAAAATTAGTCTCGCAGAATTAGTGTTTCACAGAGAGGGGAAAAATGACATAATTCAGCCAGCTTCATTTTGTCCATTCTTCTCATTTAGAAACTTAGTCTACAGAGCAGAAGACTAAGTGCCAATAGCCAGAGTACTAGGATTAAATTCAAGGGTAAGCATGATATCATCAGTTATTTTCTTTACTTGGGTAACCTGAAGCTCTATAATCCAGGTTTATAAGCACCAAGGTTTCATAAATCAATTCTAGACAAAGAATTAGTCTGCTCTTTATAACAATTAATCAAACCAAATAGGTATATAATTGATATTTTTTAGATAAATACAAATCAATATAATGATCATAAGCTATAAATATAACATTTTGAAGATTTGTATCAAGAGAATGATGTGTTTATGCAGTTGAGAGGAATAAAGCATATACTAATCAAGTTCTCCTGTAAAATACTGTCTTTTTATGAGATTAAAATGTTTCTCACTAATCACCCTTAAATTATAATCACATGAATTTGTCAATTGAGTTTTGGAATTAATTCAACATATCTATCCATCTCATTGGAATTGTGAAATTGTTTAACATAGACTAAATGTCCATATAAACAAAAAACTATTGTTGACAAATCAGTAAATGTGAAAACATCATAATTGACACTACTAAGTACAAGAAGAAACTCAATGAACTTAACAGAATAACCTTACCACCTTACTTCCATTCGATTCACTATTATTAATTAATTGTCTTAAGTTCTACTAAGCAATTTTGATACCATCAAATAATTCTTCATTGCTCACAGAATCAAGACTGGAGGCATTATCCTGAAATCAAAGATATTTTATAATATAGTCTCTGTTTACTTTTCAGCCATTCTCCTATCACCTTCCATTACAATGATTGTGTTATAGACAACATAGTTCCTTTTCTTTTCCACAAATAATTTTATTGCACTGAGCCATTAATAATAAATTTGTCTGAAATGTCATCTACCACATGTCAGAACCTTTTTCATTCTTTAATATTCATTACAAATTTCCTCTTTGAATTTCTCTTTTTTTTTATCACACCACATGAAAGAGTTTTCACTAAAATGTGTGCAATTAATATAAGTAATGGAGGACTTTTTAAAAGTTTTTTTATTTGCCCATATGTCCTGAGTATAACTATAGCATTTTCATGACAATAAACTGTGGATGAAATTTAACGTCTCTAGCCTTCTCTATTGCATTTTCCCCTTCAGGACAACCTGTTGCTTAGCATCCACACCTTCCAATTTTCTAATCCTGTTCCTTAAAATAGGAGAAAACAGATTTCATTATATACACACACACACACACACACACGCATATACAGGCATTAGTATATTAACTTAACCAGACATTTGCATATTTAAGCCTAATTTTAACTAGTGATTGAAACCTTTGTCTCTTCATAAGGGTATAGAAATAAAAACACTGAAATAAAGGAGATAAACTAAGAGAAGGCTTCTTCATAGTCCAGGGAATCATAACTATTGCCAAGACTAACTTAACATACTATATTAATGTACCACAATACCAATTCATTATTTTAAAAATTGTTTAAAGATTTTATTTATTTATTGATTGATTGATTGATTTTAGAGAGAGAGGAAGGGAGGGAGAATGAGAGGGAGAGAAACATCAATGTGTGGTTGCCTCTCACGCACCCCCTACTGGGGACCTGGCCTGTAACCCAGACATGTGCCCTGACTGGGAACTAAACCAGTGACCTTTTGATTCACAGGCTGACACTCAATCCACTGAGCTACACCAGCCAGGGCCATTATTTTAAATTTTTGATGAGTAGAGTATTAGTCTCAAAAATTTCAGGAGCACCAAACCAACTCAGGTCATATCTCTCTTCTTTTAGTAATATCAGATAATTTTGATAAATCTGATACAAGATCTAATGAATCTTTTAAGACAGATTTTACTTGAAAAATAAATTTCAAAATATTTTTCAAAAGACAGGTTACTTATATTAATCCTTTATTAATATTATCTTGGCATTTTTGCATTATTATTATCTCATTTATTGTATCAATGCAAAAACAAATAACTGATTTCCTCCTTCTGGGTGACCTAACTTACTTTCACTCTTTTGTTATCACTTTTATAATGTGATGGTTGCCAAATCTGTATATCTAGCCAAGCTATCTCCATTAAATTCCAGAACTTTGGAGTCAAGCATCCACATCTCATACTGAATTTCTTTAAAATTGAACTAATCGTTATTCCATTTTCTATATCTCTTCCCATTTTCACTATTTTTCAAACTGGTACTACTATCCACCTTGTTAAACAATATTTTCTGTTATTTTTTCCTTCATTTCTTCCTTCATTTTGCAACTGAGCTCAGTCATCTGTGTGAGCATCCTGGTTACCAGTGTTTTAAACTCTTCATTTGATAGGTTGTCTATGTCCTCGTCCCTTAGTTCTTTTTCTGCAGCTTTGATCTGTTCTTTCATTCAGGTCATATTTCTTTGTCTTGAGGCACCTGTTGTGTAGTAAGGGGCAGAGCCTTAGTTATTTGCCATGGAGGAGCAACCTTCTTCGCTACATTGTTGCTATCTGTGGGGCAGGGGTCAGAGAGAGAACAATGTTGCTTGCTGGGCTCTCGTCCCACTTCATGTCACTTCCCTTGCTTCCCAGGAGTGGATTGTGCCCTTTCAGATGATGGTTTGCAGGTGGGTGGTTTGGATACCTTCTAGGACCCCACGGGCCTCTCCAACAGACTTTCTTGTGATACTGGGAGTTTCTCCCACCCCCTTGACCCCCAGTTTTTTACAGCCACTGAAACCCTGGGTTTTGCAGTCTGACTTGCTCCCCAGTTGTTCCTCCCAACTTATCCGCGTGACAATGTGGGACCGCCCAGTCAGCAAGACCCTGCCTCTCCTGCAGTCTACCATGCCACCCATCCTCTCTGTCCTGCTGCCCCTCCTACTGGTCTGGATGAATGTTTGTTTAACTCCTTGGTTGTTGGACTTCCATGCAGTTTGATTTTCCAGCACTTCTGGTTGTTTTTTATTTTTAAATTGGTTGTTGTCCTTCTTTTGGTTGTGCAAAGAAGCTAAACATTTCTACCTATGCCTCCATCTTGGCAGGAGTAGCATTTCCTAATGATTTAATTGTCAAAACTTTATTTTTCAGGTTCCTCCAGTACTTTTAAATCTCATAATTATTTATTTATATCTATTTTGATTGTCATTATTTTCATGACAAAATTCCTTTAAGTCATCTAATACTTATTATTTTTGACTGACACTCTGTGAATTGAAAATATTTACATATATGAAACATTTTTCCCAATATTATCCACAGACAATTTTGATAAATAAGAACCCCAAACAGAGCATCATGAGGAGATGAAATTTTAGCCCAGATTATATTACATTACATATTTTCTATACCAGCTGCTCCAAAAATTGCACATCATAAAAATAATAACAATGTTAACTTACATAAACATTCCTCTATTCCTCAAATCTCAAATAAATGATATTCATAGGTAGGGACAAAGGCAAGTGTGTATTCACTCTGAAAGGTGTCAAAAGATGACAGGGGCCTTCATGGATGGTATGATTTCTGATTAACACAATGGACTTTAAAACATTTTGAAACATACTCCATCATGTTTTCTTTATGTTTATATCAATGTTGAAAAAAACCCTCAAACATCTCTTTCAAATTAACTCAGTGGCATTTACTTACCATCTCCTATGTAGAAGACATTGTGTTTGCCCTATGAAATTTCTTTTGAACCTTGTTGCTGAATAATAACAATAGGACAATATTCTTCAAAGTGTCCTATTAAAAGTAATATTACTATTTTCTTTGTAGTTTGTTTTATATTCCATGTTTAAAGTTACAAGGTGGCATTCATTCATAAAGTATGTCCTTTAAAGAAGTGCTTATTGCCACACAAATTTAAATCTGATAAAAAATAAACTAGATATAATTGTACAAGGGTTTTATACTTGTCTAAAAGATTATCATAGAATAAAATATGAATGTAAGTTTCTTCCATTTCCTATTAAAGTTGAATTTTTAATGGCCACAGCATATTCTCAAATTAATTATTTTACTGTTACTAGACTTCCATTTCTTGTATCTGCCTAAACTCTGTCCAGCATTCCCATGAACATTAGTGTCTCATTAGGAGGCTCAAAATTAATCCACAGGGCTAAACATTTGTTCTATCATTAAGTTCTCTTTTCCCAGACTTATAAATAAGCAAAAATCTAATTTTGGTGAGTTTTATTGCTTAAGTCATAGTAGTAAATTCAACTCATTCTGGAAACAACTCTTATAAAATTACCTTTTATTAAAATAAACCATTTTATGGAAATGAAAAAAATTTCCCATGGAGACAAAATTCTTTAAAAGCCAGAAACAAAATAAAATTATGCTTATTTTTTTAGGTATCATTTGGTATATTAACTCCATGGTTTGTATAATTTGATGACTCCCAAATCTTTCATAAACAAATTATAACACTGCCCATATATCAGACTTTTCTCAAACACATACCGGGGAGGGTTTTATCATATTTTTGTTTTGCCTAAACAATTCCATGATACTATTTTACACTCATAAGAAGCATCATTCACTTATTGCAATAGACAGCCTCCTCAACATTTATA
The DNA here is from genome assembly GCA_004027735.1 of Carollia perspicillata. Taxonomy (NCBI): domain Eukaryota; kingdom Metazoa; phylum Chordata; class Mammalia; order Chiroptera; family Phyllostomidae; genus Carollia; species Carollia perspicillata. Next base: position 7,860 of record PVKM010012622.1, on the reverse strand, counting down.
TGCTAAAACCTAATTCCCAATGTGATGATATTGGGAGGTGAGGGCTTCAGAAGATGTGGTTATGGATTTCCCTTGTAATAGAGCCCCTAGAGAGCTTACCCCTACCACCAGGTGAGGACGCAGCAAAAAGATGTCGATCTATGAAGTAGGAAGAGACACTCATCAGACACCAAATACTCCAATGCCTTGACCTGGGATTTTCCAACCTCCAGCATTGTGAGAAATTTCTGGGTTTTCTTTATTAGCAACTCAGTCTATATTATTTTTGTTATAGCATCCTAAAGAAACCAAACTCTTATGAAGTCCACAAATTTTAGCTGAACTTTAGTTATGGGTGATCAGAAGGGTATGTTCAAGTCCAGTAAGTTCTCATTATTTATTACTTTCATCCCCAAAGATTGTGTCTGATACCAAGTCCAGCATTTCCTCTTCTTATCTCTTGAAGTAGAATGCTGGAAGCAAGTCTGATATATATTCTATTGAATATTATTTGTCCCTAATTGAAAGCAAAGGTTCAAAGAAAAATTCTACATTTATAGATAATGCTATTTTTTTCACTGTATAAAAGGCCAAAAGGATAAGGCTGAAATAGAGGCATTCTTGTGAGAAATGACTTTGGGGTCAGTGGATGTGAGATCCAGTCCCTGGCACTGCCACTTGCTTTTCCTAGTCATTTAACCTCCAAGAACTTCAGGTTGCTCAGCTGTAAAATCATGATTAAAAATGCACTGACCACACAGGTGATGGTGAGCATTAAATTAGGTGATATAATGGGTGTAAAATCATTAAGCCACATGAGTCACAATGGAAAGAGTCATGGGAACCAAAAGGCCAGGATTCAAATTCCAGGTGTGTCACTTAATTTTTGTTATCTTGGGCACTCATTTTATTTCTCAGTCTTTCATTTTATACTTCTTCAACATTTGAATATTAACAGCAAGCTTTAGAGTTGCTGTATGACCAAATGAGTTGACTTCTATATTTTCATTATAAGTATAATGTGGATAACAGCAGGGATTTGGAGCCAGACAGACCTAGGTTAGAACACCATTTTTTCCACGTAATAGTTCTGTGAGCTGGAAAAGTCATAGAACTTCTCTGCATTGCAATTATTTGAAATTGTAAAAGAACTCTGAATCAGTTAATTAAAAATAATCAATGAAATAATTTTAAATTGGGGGTAATATCTAAATATGCTATTAGTAATACTAATTTTTTCAAGAAACTCAAATCTCATTTATAAGGGGAAACTAATCAACAAACCAAACAAGCAAGCAAAATATAACCAGAGACATTGAAATGAGGAACAAACTGGCAGTAACCAGAAGGGAGAGCAGAGAAGGATAATGGGGGGGTTGAAAATAGGGGAAGGGTCATCAAGGAACATGTATAAAGGACCCATGGATGAAGCCAAAGGGGGCAGGATTGAGGGTGGGAGGTGGGGAGGGGTGTGAGGGAGAGGATTGGTGGGAGGAAAATGGACACAGCTGTACTTGAACATAAACAAACAAACAAATAAATAAAACATTGGGAGAGATAAAGAAATTCCAACGAATGGAGAAAACTAACAGACAAACTCAGCTATTGGCAAGTATAAAGTAAGGTTTCCATGAAAAAAATCTAATGCATTCTTAAAAAGTAATGAATGCCAAAATGTCAGATAAGACAACAAGAAAGGAATATCTTATTATAACCTATTTCTGAAGACACCAGTTAAATATGCTCTTGTCAACACCAAAGGTCAATGCATTTGTGAACATCATTTAAAAAGTATTTGAAAGAATTCAGAAAACATGATTTTTTTTTGGTTTTACACAGATATGTCAGAAATGATAACAAAGGGAAGTGTATAATTATTGTTGACAATAATCTACAGCATTTGCTTTTATATTTTCTTGCTTTAAAAATGATTTCTTTCCTTATTAAACTACCATTTTACTTGCTCTTGAGTAAAATGAGCAGAAATAATGTGCACAAAGGAAATTAAACCCTCTTGAACTAGCATGGTCAGTGGTTAAATTGTATAAGTGGCGAATTAGCCTGCAATCATTGGTATAATAATGTCACTTTATAATGAAAATCTGTCCTATTGCCTCTATGCCACAATACGTACTTAAAGACCCTTTAGAAATTAAGATGCACCTATCTGTTAGATAACGACGTTAAAGCATATTTCATTATTACATTTATAAATGCTGATCTAGAAGAATAAAAATGTCTCCTACTGATTTTCCTCAAAGAATACACTGTTAAAAAATCTTGCACTTTTACTCTATTTCTTCTAAGTTTCCATGTGTTTTTCTGTAAGTATACATTTTTTCCTCCTTGCTTTCATCTAAAAAATGGGTCACATTAATGACCGTTGTTCTTAACCCCAGATGAACATCAAAATCAACTTTGTAGCACTTTACATAAAAATATACTAGAAATTTCTTTTAGAAACAAAGAATGCCCATGATTAAAAAAGAATCTTATAGAAATAGCCAGTCCTTATTCTAAAACTTTCAGTATCACTCCCCCAAGGAATTGTTAATTATTTATTGCCTGTCTTTCCAGAAATCATATAAATGAGAATATGTTTCTTTGCCTATATCTGTTGACAATTTTTAACATAAACAAGTTCATCCTGTATGCAATATAGTATAAATACCTTGCTTACCTTTACAGTATACCTAAAATATCTCTGTACAATGCCTACATGTGGATGCATTCTCCTTCTAAGTGCTTGAAGGTTTATCCACGAACTATTTACAGGAGAGACCCCAGAAGATTCATTTATCAGAGGGAGGGGTGTACTAAGGAGAAAGCAGCCTACTAGCTTAGAGATGTCATGAGTACTCATTCTGTTTTACAGAGAAAATGCACAGCACTGTTAACTTTCAGGTTTTTTAGGTGAAGTTTTGCTAAATATCTCCCAGTAGATAGTTTGCTAAGCTAATGCTGCAATAAATAGACTTTTAATGTTAACAATGTAATTACAGCTAAAGCACAAACTTACAGAAGTTAAATGGCTGCATCAAGCATACATGAATCTTTATTTTTGCCAAGTTGTCTTCTCAAACATCATGTTAGTTAATACTTCCACCATCCTTGTCTTGGTGGGTATATTTTATATGTCTTATGAAATATATTTTTAAAAATTATAAAACACATTTCATAAAACATATGTTTATATATTTTATAAAATATAGTTTATTATACATCTTATAACAAATAATATTAAAATATATAAAATATAATATGTTTTATAATAATGCAAAATATATAAATAAGATACATTTTATATCTTATATATTTTATAAAATATATTTATATATTTTAAATACATATTATAAATGTATATATAGAGATGGGGAGAGGGAGAGAGGGAGAAAGAGAGAGAGAGACCCTGCACTGCCCACAAAAATAATTAGACTTCTGCATCTGGGTCTGAAGATTTATACAAGTCACCCCCTGGCATTCCTGGATGACTGCTTCCAGGACCTTTGTGGATTTCAATATCCATGGATGCTCAAGTCCTTGTGCATACAAAGTGACCTAATATTTTAATATAACCCACATACATCCTCCCATATACTTTAAATAATCTATACAATGTAAATGTTATGTAAATAGCTGCTATACTATATTGTTTAGAGAATAATGGCAAGAAAAGTATCTGTACATTTTTGTGTTCAGTGCAGACACCACCATTATTGGCCTAACGACATAGTACTTGTCAGCATAACATTTTTTTCCCAAACATTTTCTCTCTTGGTTAGTTGAATCTGTGATTTCAAAAATCTAAGATATTTTTCTTAAAGGCTCCCAAAGATAATACTACTGATTAATCATATTCAGTAATCACTTCCACTTTTTTAACCATACTATATTTTTTACACAAACATTACTTGTGGAAATTTGTCACTAGAATTTGTGATGCAGTTGACCAGAAACTTAGATCTGTGGAATAACACTCCATATATATATATATCTATCTGGTGCTTTATGTAGTCACATTGTTCAGGAATTATGGTTGTACATTTCATTCCGCTCCATTCAACAGTCCTATTCATTAAAAGTCAACTTGATGAGGGGTGGTTTCCTTTCTTCTCTACTCAAATTATACCTTGACTTGAAAGTTCAAATTGTACAAAGTTCATACCTGAAAAGTTTAAAATAAGATCAATCATAAGGCCTTTACCAATTCCACCTAATTTCTCTACGCTTTCCTCAAACTCCCTGTAGCAGATTGCATTGTCCTAACATGGAAACCATATCTTGCACCTCGCTTACTCTTTTGAATGAAGGCCTTGCCAATCCCTGATAAACTTTTGGAATCTAATTCTCCTTCTCTTAAATTTTGTGTAGACTTAGTGATTGCTGTAACTTCTAATTAATAGAATGTGGTGGAAACAATGAGTCAAGAAATTTGAGGATACATCAAAGAAAGCCATGTTGTTTCTTTCTTCTTTTATAATTCTGACTTCTCAGATTGTTCTCCTTAGAATGTTTTGTTTTTTTCCCATTTTCCAGGAAAAAGTCATGTATAGATGACTTAGCCATGAGTCCTGGATGCACCCACCTCTTGATTACTCCCAACAGAGATGCCAGAGATACAGATAAAGAGGCCTCCAGATAATTTTAGCCTCCAGTTACTGAGGTCATTCCCAGCTATTCAGTTCTTCCCAGCTAAGGACACAGACATTTCTGAGCAGACATAAACCAACCCCACTGCACCCTGACTGAATTCATGATTCTCAGCATCTGCTGGCAAATTAAAATGGTTGCTATTTTATGTTACTATTTGGGGTGGTATTATTGTGTAGTAATAGCTAGCTACATTACCAAAAACTTTTATATATGTAAATGTTAGATAAAATATTTATCTATTGCATTTACATATATTCACATAAAAACAAAATAAGATATTCTCCAAAGCATGTTCAGTGATTGGGAATTTGTGAAAGAACTATTCCTTCAGCCTGAGAAAATACTGAGTAGAGTGGGCATTATTAGGAGACTATTGTCTATTCAACAGTATTGGATGGTTATAAACAATTGCTCTAAATCAAGCACGGTGATTGTACTCTCTTTGCTAGTTACTGGTTTAGGAGTGGGCCTCTATTCAAATTCCGGCCAATGAGACCATCAGACCCAATGGAGGGGTTCTGGGAAATATTTTCCTTCCCTGATAAAATAATCAAGGAGATATACATAAAATCATTTGTCCACATTCTGCTCATTGTGTCACTATGATCACTGTGTAACCACTAACTTAGCGCTTTTTAATTTTGTTATATGAAGACTTGAGCTTTGATGCTGGAAGCAGTGGTGGTTATTTTCTAAACATAAGGCTAAGGCAAGGGGAATTATAAAAGTTCTGAACCAAAGCATAGGTATGGTATCACTGATCTGCCAAACAAAACCTAAAACCACGTGTTTTCCATTTCATGCAAGACAATGCATGCCTTATGATTTAATAATTTAAGTGAGGCTTTTCTATGCCTGTAGCTGAGTGCATTGTGAAGGTTACCTTGGGTTTAGATGAAGTTACTGCCACATATGGGCACTTAGGCAGTTCTTCGTCACCTATGATGTGGATTATATTGCTGGATTTGTGTAGTGTAGAGGCTCTGTCAACTTGCATTCTAAATCTTCCACAGGGGATGAAGTATTTCAGGGTTTCCAAAATGAATTTAACTGCCAACCCCCAACATTTGTTTTTCAGAGACATTGTGGTCTGGAAAAAATCTTTTAGGAAAGCGCTTTGGAGTCTCTTTCTTAACATCTAAAGGAGTGTCTGATTTCCCTTAAGCTGTTCCCAACCAATTATACACCCTTAGACCTAGGATTTCTGATATGAATGGAATTTTGGTGAGGATGAAGATGATATGCTTTATTTAGTCACGAAAAAGTGCTAAAGGAAACCTACATTGTCCACCTACTCATTCTCTCTTGTATATTTGAATTTCACATATCATTTCTTATGTTAGAATGCAATGGTCTGTTTTTGATTAAGAAAATAACCTTTCTAATATAACCCAATGTAAGTTAGAATTTAGAAAGTTACATTGGGAAATGAATATTGAACTCAGATCTAAATCACCTGGAAAATATTTTGGGAAGTTAATCTTTCTTTACCTTTCAGACATCAGCTTCGTTTAATTCTGGTAATAAGAAAAAGGACAAAAACCCTAATTATCATTTTGCTCATTTAGAAATTAAGAGGTTATAAATGTGTCCATTTTTTTTTCTGGGTTTGTATAGTATGCCATGTCTTAAAAGTGGCCAATCTAGAAACAATTACATTATTGCATCTGTTAATTCATTCATTGATTTAATAACCGTGTATAAAATACTGATGTAGAATGCTAATAGCTATGCCACAAAAAGTTCAATAATTCCCCTCATTCACTCATCTAATATTTGCTATTAGTAACAATGTCACAGACTCAAAATTTAAAAGTATAACTGTGTTTTTAAGTTGAAAAATAACTACTCCTCATTATTCTCAGCAGTTCATTAAATGTAGATTATCTCTCATTTCATTATAGTACAACTAACTCTTCAAATGACACCTAGTTAATCTGACAAACTCATTCATGTTAAGGCTTTAATATTAACTAATTAACATGTCTTTTGTACAAAGCAACAATTTTCTGTGAATATGTGCATGGATCAAAAATGTCCTAAGTATTGATATTTCACATACCATGCAAAAAAGTGGATTAAGCCCTAGTGTTCCTTCAGCCAAAGTTTGTAGATAGCTACTTGTGTGACCCATACATATCTGAGCTATATTCTTTTCCTATGAGCATTGGAAAAGATGGCTGATGGTAGGCCCTCTGCAAAATTTCTCAAAAGCAGGTTTTAAAATAGGTCTTATACTTGGTTTTCCAATGTTCTTGAAAATGGTGAATGATAAGCTTCTAATTGTTACTAACTTACATGAAAGAATAAAAATGACTTTTGAAAGAGTTAAAGTGCATACAATATCCCACATACTGAGTTTTCAGTAAAAAAAAAGCATCGTTTGTAGTAGGCTGATAATCAACCATGCCTCAGCCATATCAGCAGGCAAGTGAAAAACTCCTGCAGGTGATGACAGCCAGTGCAGATGGGAACATCTCCCCTCTGATTTTCTGCTCTGTGGCAGAGGAACAGATCTAAAAGGAGTTAAAAAAGCAACATGCAGTTTGAGACTGTAGAAAAGTGGTTGATCAGCCTAAAAGACAGGAAAATAAGCAGCTTTTCAAATGCTTCATAATATTTCACACGCTTGCAAGTTGGAAGAAGGGTGCAAGTCAATTTTACTGTGATTTTATATTCAGTAGGCTAAATCTGGGTTCTACCAGCTGGATTGTTAATACAGGTCAAGGAATAATTAGCTGCATTTGCTTCAGTTCTAGAAAACCTAAATGAGCTCTTAATACATTTAAGGCTAAGAAAAAAACAGATTTCTTCACTGATGTAATAGATTCTGACAAAAACATGAGAGCAGGGAGCAGAGGATTATTACACTAAGATGCACTTATGAAAAACTAATGAATGGAGAACTGATATTATACTTGCAAAATTCAAATAAATGCCACAACTCTGTAATAAATGGATTATGACAGTGAGGAAAGTCCATGCTGCATGTTATACTCACAGTAAGCAGGCAGGAAAAGAAAATAGAGCAATTCAATCCAAAGGGACTAATACTTTTTCTTCTGTGGTACTCCCAGACAATGGTGCATTTAAATTTTATATCACCACAGGCCTTTGTGGAGGATAAATTGTAAGCTTGAATTTTAAAGAAATATGATCTTATCTTACTTGGAAATCTTTTAACAACATGAACAAGTTGAATAGCTGGATATTATACATTATTATGAT
>PVKM010012621.1:0-31407 GCA_004027735.1 Carollia perspicillata | reverse complement strand
CAATCTTATATCTTTAAGTCCAAGATTATTAGAAATAAAATGAAATCTTCTATGTTCAAAGTTCATAGCACCTCTGAACAGTGTCTGGGAATGGAATCACACTGTATATTTAATACTTTGTATTAACAGTCAAGGTAAAAAGTTCCCTGAAAATCTTAGCTTCTTTGTTGCCCTATCTGGAGCAAGAGATGGCACTAATTTAATCAGCATGGGGTGTAAATCATTGATTAAAATCTCTCACCATAGAAGGGCAAAAATTTTCTAAAAGACTGAAAGAAAGCTACCTAGCACCAGTCATTTTAGGAGTCAGTGTTCATGTTTAAATATTAAACATTTACATTTTACAGTAAAGTGACATTTTAAAAGGATTACATTGCACATTTGCAGCCATTAGTCACTTCTGACCATGGACTTGGGGCTGGAGCTGGGTGATGAAGCAAAGATACCCTTTGTGTCATGTCACTAAGCAACTCCTTCTCTTCTGTTGCTTTCAGAGCCTGGGCTGGGCACACAGCCTGTGTCATCCACATGGTGGATTTACAGGTCTCAATTTATGCCAGCCAAAGTTTCCTGAAGAAAAAGACAGCTGGGGCTGGACCCTAGCCATGTCTCAATGATGTGTTGGGAGTAAAACACGGAAAAAGTGGGGACAGGCATACATGAACAAGGTCAGACCTGGCCCTTTGTTACAGGCTATCAAATCAACTGTCTGGAATGATGCTTTAGTCTATGGAAGGCAAGTAGCATGCATGCTGGTATGACCCCCCTTTGCCACCCAAAACAGACATCACTAATTGACCATAAACATTCTTTCCTGCTGAGCCAGACATGGGCTTGGATACACATTCCAGGCAGCTGCTACCAACTTGGTCAGTTGGCACATGAGCTGAATCTACTTGTCATTCTTGCCTTGATCTATGTGCTGGTCTGTTTCCCATCTCCATCTTCTTACAGTAAGATTGGAGACTTCAGGAATTCTCTATATACAGCTATCCATGATAACAATTGTAATAGTTAACATTTGTCCCTCCTATGGGCCAAGCACATTACATACATAAAACCATTTAATTCTCACAACAACATGAAGTTACCTACAGTCACGCATCACTTAATAACAGGGATACCTTCTGAGAAATGTGTTGTTAAAGCAATTTCATCACTGCGCAAACATCATAGAGTGCACTTACACAAACCTACATGGGATAGCCTACTACACATGGTTTATAGTTTATCCTAAACTATAAAGCTGTACAGCATGTTACTGTACTGAAAACTGTAGGCAACTGAAACACAATAGTAAAAATTTTTGTATCTAAACATATCTAAACATAAAAAGTATAGTAAAAATACAGTATAAAAGATTAAAGCATGGTACACCTGAATGGGGCACGGACCACGAATGGAGCTTAGAGCACTGGAATTTGCTCTGGGTGACTCAGTGAGTGGTGAGTGACTGTGAAAGCCAAGGACATTACTGTAGACTTCATAAACACTGTACATTTAGGCTACACTAAGTTTATAAAAACATATTTTTCTTTATTCAATAATAAACTATCCTTAGCTTACTACAATGTTATTACTTTATAAACTTTTCATTTTTTAAACTTTTGATGTTTTCATAATAACACTTAGCTTAAAACACAAATACATGGTAATGACTTTACTGTGGCCACAATGTCACTAGGTGATAGGAATTTTTCAGCTCCGTTATAATGACATGGGACCATTGTCATGCAGTCTGTGGTTAACTGAAATGTCATTATACAGTGCATTACTATATATCATACAGAATAATATCTGTCATTTATTAGACACCTATTGTGTATCAAGTACCATATCAGATGCTTTAATCCCCACATATTCTGATTTCACCATGAACTGAAAATTCGGAGAGAATTAGAAAGTCATCCACAGCCACACAGCCAATCAGAGCAAGAGCCTGGATGTGAACCCAAGAATATCTAATCCCAAAGCCTTATGTTTTCTGAAACAAGCACTAAACCTTGACTTTGGCACATCAGCTCACCATTTTGACCCTGCCATTTAGTTTTCTTTTTTATTGCCAAAGTGGGAGAGATACTTTTCTGCCAGAAACTAGCCCTAGACTTTCAACACTTGCTTCAGCTTCCCTAGTAACATCCTTTTACCCTCTTGTCCTCAGTATCCATTTCAAATAGCTGAACAAGTAAATTTTCAGCAAAGAAAGAATTGAGGCTACAAATTAGACAGTGTGGAATTAAAGACATTGATGTTTTATTTTGCATGTAATGCTTTGCTAGCAAGGAAGGGCTCCTGAAACCCTATAGTGGACACTTGGACTGGAGAAGGTGGTTTCTTCCCAAACATGGTGCCAGGAAGGGCTGCACAACTGCTCATTGAACAGGGAAAGCGAGCCGCTGCAGCCCCATCTCTGTCCACTCCTGCTGAAACTTCAGCCACACTGAGATTCTCTGTTGCCTAAAGGTCTTTCTTAGCTTTGGGTCTTTATACCTCCAGTTTATTCTGCCAAGAACTCTTATCAATTAACTGTTACCTGTCCCCTCCACTACTACCTCTATCTCCCCCAACTCCAGCACATTTATCTGGCCAACTCTCACTTATCATTCCTGTTTTAGTTTCTCTGTTGAACATTTTTTTTTTCTTGGAAGGCCAAATTCAGTGCTTGCTGTATGTATTCCTGAGTACCCAGTACATCCTCCAAAACAGCCTGTCTGCCTCCTTCAGTGGATCAAAGTTTATGATCCATGTATGTATCTTACTTGTATGCCCAGCACCCAGTACTATCTCTGGGTCTGTTCTCAAAAAACAACTAATGAATAAATGGATGATTGAATTGAATGGATAGATAAACCCCCTGTTGGGAAGCTAACTGGATTGGCATGCATAGAGAGATTCTCCCTGCCTTCTGTGCCCAGTTAACTGATAGGCAGCTGTCCCTGGGCTGATGGAAATGTGAGAGCAACCACCACATCCCACAGGGAGTTCAGTAGTAAGATCTAAGTGTGGTGAGAAAACAGAGCCAAAAAGATTCCTTGATTCAGATGCTGTTCATCAAACAACTTTACACATAAAGGAAAATAAATATAAGTGATTACATTTTAGTTTCATTACTCAGCATAGCCAAAATCCATATCTGATGTTGAAAGAAAAGTTTAAAATTTGGTCTTGGCATACAAATGTATATTGATCTCTCAAAAACAGATATGTGTTCATCTGTTCAGGGCTTTGGGCACCAAATAAACATCATTTGCTGAATCTAAGGAAGGGTTATCAAATGTTACCAACTTGCCATGAATTGAGTAAAATTTGACAACTAAAGCTAGGTAAAATGAAGAAAGAAACTTGATTAAGTCAGATAACTGGGAAGGAGAGAGTTGAGCAGGCCTGAGGGCCAGAGACTCAACCTATGTCACCACCATTCTCACTTTTTTGAGGCTCAGGACTCAGCTGTGCTCTACATATTTGCTTCCTCCTCTTCTACTAAAGAAGGTGTTCTTCAGGGCCTCCATGCCCACACACAGCTCAGAGCTTTCATCATGCTGGCTTGGGAACCTCGGAGGAAAGAGAAAACTGCTCTTTACATGTATCAGTTGATATCAATTGATGCTGCTTGGGTCTCATGCCCCACTTCCTGCCTCAAGCACTATAGTCAGGTGGTTGGGTACTATGATTGAGCAGACTTAGGCCATATGCCCAGCTGTGACATAATAAGAAATGTATATTCGATCTCTACTGCAGTTCCTGGCACAAATTTCCTAAAACCCTTGCAATTTCTTGAATGATAAGAGTATCTTTTGTTATAACATTTGGTCTTAGTCCCTAGTTCCTTAAACAGAACATCTAAGACCTTTGAAATCTCCAGAGTGGTGTCTTTTTGTATGTTAATGGAAGATAATGGTTGAGGTCTCTAGATAGCTTTAAGATGAGAGTTGGTAGTGGGAGGTACCTACCAAGTAATTAAAGGGTTGGGACTCACAGCCCCACACCCACCTCCAAACTTTGGGGAAGGGAGAGAGTCTGGAGATCGAGTTCAATCACTAGTGATCAATCAATCATGTATACATAATGAAACCTCTGTAAAACCCCTAAACAATGGGGTTCTGAGAGCTTCCAGATTGGTGAACTCATCAATGTGCAGGGTAGGTGGGGCACCCCAAATTCCAAAGGACAGAAGGTCTTGTCTTTGGGACCTTTTGAACCTTGCCATACACATACCTCTTCATCTGGCTGTTGTTTTTATTCTTTACAATAAACCAGTAAACATGAGTGTTTCTTTAAGTTTTGTGAACTATTATAGCAAATAATTGAACCTGAGGAGGGGTCATGGGAACACCCAATTAGTAGCCAAGTCATACAGAAGTTGTGGGAACCTGGGAACCTCCTACCTGTAATTGGTATCTAAAATGGGGCCAAACCCTTAACTTGTGGGGTCTGTGCTAACTCCAGGTACTTAGTATCAGAATTGAACTGAATTGGAGAATACTTGGTTAATGTCCACTGGAAACTGGAGAATTGCTTGGTGTAGAAAACCCACACATTTGGTGTCAGAGTATTGAGACTAGACAAATAATTTAGCCTTGTGGTTAGGAGAGATCAAGGTCTGGAAAGGAACCTTGGAAAGGAGGAGGGAAGAAAGGTGGAAGGAAGGAAAGAGGGGAGAAGAAAAAGGGGTGGAAGGAAGAAAAGAGAGGGGAGGAAGGAAGGAAGGAAAGATGGGAAGGAGGGAGATGGAGAGAGAGAGGAGAAAAGAAGGAAAGTGGTAAGGAAAAAGGGAAGGAAAAGGGAGAAGGAAAGAAGGAGGAAAGAAAGGAAGGAGAGAGGGGCCAATGACCTGTATCTTGATTGTGGCAATGGTTACACAGACAAATTTATCAAAACTCATCAATGTGTATACTTAAAATGGATGCGTTTTGTTACATGCAAATTGTACCTCAATAAAGTTAATTTTAAAATGTGTTTACTTTCAGTATTATTTTATATTAGTTTCAGGTGTATAACATAGGCGTTAGACAATCAGATAATATACAAAGCAAGCCCTGATTTTATTGTTAAATCAACTCTTCCAGTTGTTACAGAAAACCGAACTCTCACACGGTCTGGGGTGACGGAGTAAGCCTTTATTACACACGTGGGCCCAGAGGAGACAGCTTCCAAATTCTGGGCACTGAGGAGGGGTCAGGTGGGTGGTTAAATACCTTTGCAACAAAGTGGGGAGGGGAGAGATCTCGTGATACAAGCAGGAGATACGTAATTGTGAAAGCCAAGGACACAAGAAAGCAAGGGAAATGGTCCCGGACCCAGGACAAAGGCCCAGCAGGAGAGCATCCAGGGCCCTGGGGCAGGAAATCAACTAACTAGTCAACAGGTGACAGTCTGGAGCCAGGAAGCCAGCAGGGAGCCACCAGGGGCTGATGCAGAGTGCCAGCTTCAGTTTCTATCCATATTTTTAAATTTCTACTACACAGTGAGTAGCTAACTTTTCCCTGACTTTTTAAAATATATTTTATTGATTATTACAGTTGTCCCAATTTTTGCCCCTTTGCCCCCCTCAACCCAGTACCAGCCATTCCCTGCAGCAATCCCTCCTTTAGTTCATGTCCATATAAGTTCTTTGGCTACTCAATTTCCTATACTGTTCTTAACACCCCCTTGTCAATTCTGTACCTACCAATTTGTACTTATTAATCCCTGTACCTTTACCCTATTCTCTCCCTTTCCCCTCCCAAATAATAATCCTCCAAATGATCTCCATATGTATGATTCTGTTTCTGTTCTGGTTGTTTGCTTAGTTTTTTTTTAGATTTGGTTGTTGATAGTTGTCATTTTAATTTTCATAGTTTTGATCTTCTTCTTTTTCTTAAATAAGTTCCTTTAACATCTCACATAATAAGAGCTTGGTGATGATAAACTCCTTTATTTTCAGCATGTCTTGGAAGCACTTTATCTGCCCTTTGATTCTAAATGATAGCTTTGCTAGATAGAGTAATGTAGGTTGTAGGTTCTTGCTTTTTGCTTTTCATCACTTTGAATACTTCTTGCCAGTCCCTTCCAGGCTGCAAAGCTTCTGTTGAGAAATCAGCTGACAGTCTTATGGGAACTCCTTTGTAGGTAACTCTGTGCTTTTATCTTGCTGCTTTTAAGATTCTCTCTTTAACTTTTGGTATTTTAATTATGATGTGTCCTGGAGTGGGCCTCTTTGCATCTATCTTGTTTGGGAGTCTGTGCTTCCTGGCCTTGTCTATTTCTTTTACCAAATCAGGGAATTTTTCTTTCATTATTTTTTCAAATATGTTTTCAATTTCTTGCTCGTTCTCTTCTCCTTCTGTCACCCCTATGATTCGAATGTTGGTACATTTGAAGATGTCCCAGAGGCTCTTTAGCCTATCCTCACTTTTTTTTTATTCTTTTATCTTCTTGCTATTCTGATTGAATGTCTATTTGTTCCTTTGTTCCAAATCACTGATTTGGTTCTCAGATTCACCCCCTCCACTGTTGGTTCCCCATAAATTTTTCTTTACTTCACTTCCTATAACCTTCATGTCTGCCTGGGTCTTTTTTATGCTGTTGAAGTACCAGTGAGTTCCTTGAGCAACCTAAACCAGTGTTTTGAACTCTGCATCTAATAGATTGGCTATTTCCATTTCATTCAGTTCTTTTTCTGGAGTTTTGTTCTGTTCTTTTTCATTTGGGCCATATTTCTTTGTCTCCTTATTTTGTCAGCCTCCCTGTGTTTGTTTCTATGTGTTAGGTAGAGCTGCTTTGACTCCTGTCTTACTAGTATGGCCTATTGTAGAAAAGCATACCAGTAAGTTGGATGGGGTGGAGCCCCAGGTAGCCATCAAGTTTGGGTTAACTCGGGTCACTGCTCTGTGGTTCTGTGTAGGGGAGGGCTCAGAGAGGAAACAGTGCCAATGCCTGGCTTCTGGAGTTCTGTCCAGGAGGAGGCTGTCCCCAGCACTTGCCCTGATGCCAATCACTTCAATTTCTCCCCATATGTCACTGGTGTCCTTTCAGCTATTGCCCTGGTGCTGACACCCAGAGGGAGTGAGTTTGCTTAAGTCTAAGTCCTTCGTGGGCCCTTTGAGAGGGACTCCTGAGAATCCTTCAGTTTCTTCTGCTGCCCCAACTCCCACTGGATTTTACAGCCAGAAGTTATGGGGACTTATCCTCCAGGTACTGAAATACTGGGCTGGGTGGTCTGGTGTGGGCCTGGGATCCCCTGTTTCTAATGTATCCCTCCAGATTTTTATCTAACACATGGGGGTGTGTGACTGCCCATTCTACATCTCCACCCCTCCTACCCATCTGAATGAGTGTGGATTCTTTAATTCCTTGGTTGTCAGACTTGCATACAGCTAAATTTTCTTATGATTCTGGGTGATATTTGTTTTGTAGTCTACTTATAATTTTTGCTGTGGTTGTGCAAGGAAATGAGCCATGTTTACCCACACCTACACCTTGACTGGAAGTCCAGATTCCCTCACTCTTTATATAGCTTTAAGCACCAGACACAAAACTTCCAGTGGTCCTATGTCTCTGTTACAGCATGAGTCCTACTGCTATGATGATCTGTTTAGTGGGTGGTCTCCCATACTATTCTGTGAGCCTCTGGAAGTGAAGAACTATATTCCATTTAACCTTTGTATTCAAAAGAGCTGGCACAGTGCTCAATATTTAGTAGAAATTTTCATTTTGATAAATTTATATGTCTGTGTGACCATTACCACAATCAACATACAGATTATTTCCATCATCCCAGAAGTCTCCTTGTAACTCTTCCCAGACAATTCCTACTACCCCTGGCCCTAGAAAACTGATTTGCTATCACTGTGAATTAATCTATTCAAGTTTTCATATCTCATATCTTTTGAAAGTCTTAGAAGGGTGTTGTCTTCCAAGTATGGGTCAACACCTGTAAACTGGAAATTTCATGCACAAGATGGGCATATACATAAGTAGCATAAATTAAGGAAATGTTGAAGCCTAAAGCTAGAATAATTATAATATCACAACTTATTTTTGTCACCACTCCTCCAAATATTGGTAAGTATCTTGGGAAAGGCTTTAGGTTCCTACAAAGCATGAAATGCAAGGAAAAATTAACTTCATTTTGATTTTAAGGGATAAAGAGATTTCAGCTGATAACTGGGTAATAAGCTCAAATTTAGTTTAAGGCAAAGGAGTGGAACTCAATGAGTGAAAAAATAACTTTATATAAAGGAAATTAGAAAACTTCTTGGAAGAAGCTGTGTCTGAGCTGAAATAAAACAGAACAGAGAGAAGAAAAAAATTCCAGATACTGAGATCATAAAGAAAATAAGTTAATAAATTAATTAAAAATGGCACAGTGTGTGTGACACTGCCATCACTTTGGTGTTTCCAGAATATCAAGTACAAGGATGGAAGTGGAAGACAACCCTGGAGAAATTAGCACAAGGCACTTAGTCAAGTATATGGAACAGGTGAGGCATTGGGAGTTCCTCAGGACTTTAACAAAAGCTCAACTGTGAAAAGGTGTGTCCACCTCTCTGGCATCATTTCTTTCTGCCTAGACCTTCTTTGCAGAAAAGCCAGCAGTCCCTGGGGTCCCTTCCAAACACACAACATCATCCAGTGTCCTCTAGCTGAACTGAGCAGCCAGGGGCACTGCATGCCTTCATCATTTTTTATATTGAGTGTCAACTTGCAAGCCAGCTTGAAATATTTGAGGAGTCCTTTTGCTAGGTTTCATCATATGCTTCTATTGCTAAACTGATTTTTAAAATATTTTTCTAAAATGAAAGGAAATTCTTCCCTGAATTAAACAATATATAAAAGTCCTCAATATCCTAAAATTGTAATACTGCAGCAGCTTCATTGAATACAGGTGGAGGGGCTAGGAGTTCATTCCAGTGTCTCCTTCCCCCAAAGCTCAGCCCTCACCCAGAAAACTGCAGGAATCTGAGGAGCATAGTCTGAAAAGCATCAAATAGAGGTGACCTCCCATGACAAAAGGGCTATGTCTTTGTTGTCGGCAGGACCTTGGACCTAAGGGATGCTCAATGAAGGGCACCTGTTACTAAGATTGACTGTGGTTTATCTGGCTTCTCAAACCACACGTTAGTCTAATCTTTGTCCACAGTCCTCCTCACTGCACTTCCCAAGTGGGCAGTAAACTTTCCTTGGTCCCTATCCATTCCTCTCTCCCAACACATTGTGATTCTCTCCTTTCCTACAAAAGCCTTACCACTTCCTGCTTTTATATTCAAGCTTTCTCCTACATCCCCACCTGTCCTCTGTCACCCAGCAGGCTTTACATTTCTCCTTATTATATTGACATTTGAGCCCACAGACTCAACTCCTGCCCTGGAGAACCTGGGTGGTGGGTATGTTTGTCCCTCAAGGTTTTGGAGTAGTTACGTAGGTATAGCCAGAGTGAGCCCAGCAGAGGTGGATGGGGTAGATTCCCCAAGTGAGCCTAGAGACTGACGTCACATTAATAGTTTGGAGCTCAGCCTCTTGCTCTAGTGAGGAAAAAATCTGCTCCTCCAAGGCCCCGACTTGCCAAAATTGAAGCCACAAGTATCTCATATGAAAGAGTTAAGTAGTACGTGCAGTTATTTGTGAAGGATTTGCCTTTCTCATCTCTTCTGGTATGAAACTCAAACTGAAATTTTATTCCTCCTCTCTGAAGTTCATCATTTCTGGATTTATTTTTTTCCCTTCTTACACACAATAACACCATATGTTGGAATACTATTATGAGGGGGTGAGTCTTACTCCACAAGTTCAGGTGTACAAGATATTCACCCTGTTTTATTTTCTTTAAATCTAATTCACTTCTTCCTGCTCCCCAAGCCTTGGCTGGCAGGAAATTCAATCTTGATCTTTATTGCTTCCCTTCTTCTGGCCTCTGTGGTCAGATCTTTGCTTCTGACCCTTAGAAACCTTTTCCATTCTCTAAATCTAGTACACTTGCAATCCTAGAGTCCCCTAGACCCCTTCTTAGGGCTACAGACTCAGTCCCCAATTACCTCTCTCCTCCATTATTATGAGCTCTTTCTGGACAAATAATGGAGAGAATTTGTTAAAAGTTCATCAAAGCCAGGCAATATGCCCTGCATTCACAGCATGGCCCCAGTTACTCCTCACCATGCCCCTTCACTCCACAGGGAGAAGGTGGAGTGTGGAGTATTATTTGCTTCATTGTATGGATAGGAAATGGAGGGCTGAAAAGGAGGGATCACTTACTCAAGACCTTGCTGAGCACACTGGAAGCCCTGCCTCCCTATGACCACCCTCACCAGCCTCACCTCCATCCTTTGATTTAAGGCCATATCCCTTTCTCCTCTTAATGTCCCTCAGGAGCTGGGACATTTCTCTTGCCAAGGGTCAACTCAAGATGCCATCACTAGGGTCCTGGAACATTTTACTATAAGCATTTTGCTACGGTACCTTCTCTACTTTATTCTTCTCTTTCCCTTCTGCTCCTTTACTGCACCCCCTTCCTGCCTTTCTACTGAGTCCTTTCCCAGAGTCAGTTCCCACTCACTCCCAGCCTGTGCCATCTGACTATGATGCCAAGCCCTGCTTATTCACCAAGACATTTCCCTGCCACCATTCAAGCTGCACATTTCCTCCTTTGGGGAGTGTTTCCAACTCTGCCTGATGGAACAGACAGCTTGTCCAGCTGGGCCAGGCTCTTCTGCAAATGAACACCAAACCCTAAGTTGTAGAGTTTGGGAAACATGTTAAATCAGAAAGTCTAACCCACTGAAGCTCAGAGAAGAGACGGGATGTGCCCAAAACCATCCAGCCAGGGAGGGTCAAGCAGGATGAAACCAGTGTCTGCACTCATACACAGCTGGCTCATGTTCCATTCCTTCATGCTGGGTCCTGGAAAGGTGGCTTCATCGTCACTTCCCCAGGGCATTAGCCAAGGAAGTGAAGACCAAGAGTGCCCCAGGACCTAAACTCTTCTTTCCCCTAGAAACTGGATAAGGAATGAGATACCTCAAACCAGTTCCTTTTAGCATCAAACACCACAGTGGCCAAGTATGTAATTAAATATGGAGTTAGCTCAGCTGCTTCTGGTTGCTTTTTGGATCATTTGAGAACAACAAAAAAGTTGTAACAAATTGGTAGAATTTCTAAATTTGGAATTGGCACACATATCAAACTAATAACATTTCAACTGATCACAGAGACAAAATAAGTACAAGTTCTAGATGAAGCTGCTATAGGATTGACATACATATTTATTTGGCAAGCACAAACTTTTTGAAAAAGAGAAAACCACTATTAAATGTTACCCAAATCATTTTCAATTTGGAATATGACAGTTCGATTATCACTTCTGAGGTGCCAGCCACCCAGGACCCAAGCACTGCTGGTGGCACTTGCTCCATTAGGCCCTCAAACCCTCATCAAACCCTCACCCCTCCTGCAACCTCCCTCACCCCTCCTGCAACCTCCCCCTCCCCTCCTCAGCCACCCTTCCTCCATCCACTAAACTAGGGTCAAGGGCATATTACACTCTCCCCACTGAGACTCAGCATGTGTATTATTTAATCCTCCCAGAGACACTGTGAGCCGAGGTCAATTGTTATTTTATAAATGAGGAAACCAAGGCCCACAGAGGACATGCACCTACCAAAGTTCCTCCATGAGCAGTGGAAGGCACCAGACTCCAGGATCTCTCATCCTATTCACTTCACCATAAATACCTGCTCCACGTGAATGGAGGAAGTGATGCATGGCTGGCACATACTGGTATGTAATATATGTTAGTTCCCTGTGTGCTTCTAATCATGTCTTTCCCTCTCTTTTCCACTTATTTTCTCTACTAGAGCTATATCCCTTTGGTTTTTAAGGGAGGGGGCTTAGTGATGCCAGGGAAACATATTTTGAACATGACTGATAACCTAGCAAGTATTTTGAAATAATTGCCAAAATTTACTTTCTCTCTTTTGTTCATTCTCACATTTCCTCTGGTTACTATGGACACAAACACAACCTATTGTTTGTATATATACCTTGAATTCAGGGTCCAGAACTATAAATGTTTGTGAATATTGAATTCCATGTACAGGAGGTGATGAGTATGAGCTAATACACTCAGCCTTGCCAGGTAAGGCCTTTGAGTAAAACAGAGAGTTAACCAGGTTGAGTCATCATTAAAATTTATTCAACCACCTTTTCCATAGTCCCATGTGTACCAAAAGCTGATAGCTGAGCTCATAGGCTCTGGCATGGAGCAGCCTCTGACATGGCTGTCAGCATTACCTGGACATGTGGCCCAATCTCTCCAAGTCTCATTATCCTCATCTGTAAAATGGGGTAATAAGAACTCCTTCACCACAGGGTTACTGAGAAATGAAAGGGAATGATTCATTTAAGCCCTCAGCACAGTGCCTGGTGCACTATGCTCCAGTAACTACCACCTATGGTTGGCAGTAGAAGCAGTAATAGCTGTTCTTTTAATCGCAGAGGTCATAGTAAAGATCTCAGCAGGGATGGTCTCAACCACAAAAACAAGAAATGGAACAGTTCAGACTGATCTTAGGCTGTGCTCTTAATTTCAATTGCTCAGTTTGTTTTTGGATATAGATTTAGAAGTTAACTCCAACTTACTCATCAAAAGAATTTAATACATTACAATGAGACATTGTTAAGTTAGAAGTAGAAAATTGAAAATCCTGTTGATGGAGGAGAAAAAAGACATTAGAAACAACTGGGTTTGACTTTCACCATCAGTTCTGACCTTCACAGTAGTCAGTACAAAAGGGAAGCCAGATGGGCCATGACATACTCAACATCTGATGTTTTGTACACACCAGGTCACTGTGAATCCAGATCAGCAAAATTATTTTTCTTAGAATTTTGCCAGATAGTCATGTCTCATGACTGAAAGTATCATCAGTTGTACTGAACATGTCTGTTTCTCCCTATTGCTCTGTAAATTTCTTGAGAGGAGGAATTATATTGTATTCACATTTGTATCTCCTAAGCATGTTCTCTGTCTTCAGTAGGTATTTTTAAAATATGCAATAATGTAATAATCTTGTACATAAATTGCTTAGCCCTCAGCCTAGTAACTTAATTGGTGTTTTCACAAACACAAGTAAACTTTGAGGCCAAGGCTTTCTGATCCTCAAAACCTATACTCTTTTCAAATGTTCTACTGTTCTAGTTATCTATTTGTATATTACACACTATCCCAAAACCTAGGGGCTTTCAAGTAACAATGTAATATCTTTCATAGCTTTGTGAGTTGCATGGGTTCAGCTGGACTGTTCTTACACTGTATCTTAAAGTTGCAGTCAGATATTAGGAGTAAAGTTGTCTGAAGATCACTTCAGTCACCCCTGTGGGCTCTGGGCAGGTGCAGCTGGAATAGCCATGGCTTGTCAGGCATCTCCTGCACACAGCCTGTTCGCCTGGCCAGCTTGGGCTTCCTCAGACAATGGTGGCATCAGCATAGCTAGGTTCCTTACATGTTACCTGGCTGATTCATAGACTTACCTTGCAATTAAAAGCAACACTTAGGCTTGGCTGGTGTGGCTTGGTGGATTGAGCTCTGGCCTGCAAACCAAAGGATCGCCAGTTCTATTCCTATACAGGGCATGTGCCTGGGTTGCGGGCCAGGTCCCCAGTGGGGGATATGTGAGAGGCAACCACACATTGATGTTTCTCTTCCTTTCCTTCTCTTTCCCTTTACCTCTGTCTAAAAATAATAAAGTCTTTATTTAGTTTTATTTATTTATTTTAATTTTTTATTGTTGTTCAAGTACAGTTGTCTCCATTTTCCCCCAACCACTCACCCCAACCCCAGCCATGCCCACCTCCCTACCCTGATCCAACTCCCCCTTGGTTTTGTCCATAGGTCCTTTGTTCCTGGAAACCCTCCCTCTGTTTCCCCCTTATTCCCTCCCTACTCCCCTGTGGTTACTGTCAGTTTGTTCTTAATTTCAATGTCTCTGGTTATATTTTGCTTGCTTGATTATTTTGTTGATTATGTTCCACTTACAGGTGAGACTGTATGGTATTTGTCTTTCACCACCTGGCTTATTTTGCTCAGCGTAATGATCTCCAGTTCTATTCATGTTGACACAAAGGGCACAAGCTCTTTCTTTCTTTCTGCCACACAGTATTCCATCATGTAAATGTACCATAGTTTTTTTTATCCATTCATTTACTGATGGGCACTTAGGTTGCTGCCAGCACTTAGCTATTGTTAATTGTGCTGCTATGAACATTGGGGTGCATAAGTTCTTTTGGACTGGTGTTTCACCAGCAGGGGATATAATCCCAGCAGTGAAATTGCTGGGTCAAAAGGCAGTTCCATTTTTAGTTTTCTTAGGAAATTCCATACTGTTTTCCACAGTGGCTGCACCAGTCTGCATTCCCACCAACAGTGTACTGGGGTTCCCTTTTCTCTACATCCTCTCCAACACTTGTTGTTTGTTGCTTTGTTTATGATGGCCATTCTCACCAATGTGAAGTGGTATCTCATTGTGGTTTTACTTTGCATCTCTCTTATGGCTAGTGATGCTGAGCATCTTTTCCTATGCATCTGGGCAATCCGTATGTCCTCCTTAGAAAAGTGTCTGTTCAGGTCTTTTGCCCATTTTTCATTTTTTTCCAGTAATTCAAAGTACAAATGTTATTACTTTCCTTTTGTTTATATTTCATATTTTCAGTTCCAAATTATCTCTCCTTACAGTCTGTCCTACCTCTACTTATAAATGGGGAGGGGGGAAGAAATACAGGGGAAAAAATTAAAAGTCTCAAATTCCTTGGGACTTAATCAAAAGGGTTTAGGACTACTTCCAAACATAAAATGAAGAAAGAGTGATAATCTCATGTGGCCCAAACTTTCACTGCTTCTCACTGGTATAAAGTATCATTATAGAAGACTGGTCCTGCCCAACTCAACAAATGCTACTTGTCTGCAGGGGTCAGATTCACATTTTTGCCCATTTTTTAATTGGGTTGTTTGTCTTCCTGGAGTGGAGTCACATGAGTTCTTTATATATTTTGGAGATCAAACCCTTGTCGAGGTATCATTGGCAAATATATTTTCCCATATAGTTGGTTTTCTTTTCATTTTAATGCTGTTTTCTTTAGCCATTCAGAAGCTTTTTTGTTTTGATGAGATCCCATTTGTTTTTCTTTCTTTTATGTCCCTTGTTCTAGGGTACATATTGATGAAAATATTGCCGCATGGAATATCAGATACTTTCCTGCCTATGTTCTCCTGAAGGGCTTTTATGGTGTCAAGGTTTATATTTAAGTCTTTTATCCACCTTGAATTTATTTTTGTGTGTGGTGTAAGTTGGTGATCAAGTGTCATTTATTTCAATATAGCTGCCCAGATCTCCCAATAGCACCTTTGTTGAAGAGGCTAGTTTTACTCCATTTAATGCTTCTGTCCCCTTTGTCAAATATTAATTGACCATAGAGACTTGGGTTTATTTCTAGGTTCTCTATTCTGTTCCATTGATCAATGTATCTGTTCTTATGCCAGTACCAGACTGTATTGATTACAGTGGCCTTGTAATATAATTTGATGTCAGGTATTGTGATCACTCCTACTTCATTCTTCTTTCTGAAAATTGCTGCAGCTATTTGGGGTCATTTATGATTCCATATAAATTTCTGAAATGTTTGTTCTATATCTGTGAAATATGTCATTGGTACCTTAATAGATATTGCATGGAATCTATAAATTGCTTTGGGTAGTACGGACATTTTGATGATGTTAATTCTTCCAACCCATGAGAATAGTACATGCTTCCATTCATTTGTGTCTTCCTTAATTTCTTTCTTCAATGTTGTATAGTTTTCTGAGTATGGGTCTTTTACCTCCTTGGTTAGGTTTATTCCTAGGTACTTCATTTTTCTCCTTGCTATATCAAATGGGATTCTTTTCTTGATTTCTGTTTCTGATATTTCATTGTTTGTGTACAAAAATGCCTTTGATTTCTGAGTATTGACTTTGTATTCCACTGTTTTGCCAAATTTACTAATTAGGTTGAGCAATTTTTGGTAGAGTCTGTAGGATTTTCTTTGTACACTATCATGTCATTTGCAAACAATGAATTTTGCTTCCTCCTTTCCAATTTGGATGCCCTTTATTTCTTTCTCTTGTCTGATTGCTGTGGCTAGGACTTCCAATACTATGTTGAATAGGAGTGGTGAAAGCAGACATCCTTGTCTTGTTCCTGATCTTAGTCAGAAAGCTTCTAGTTTTTGTCTATTGAGTATGATGCAGTTGTATGTCTCTCATATATGCCTTTATTATGTTGAGGAATTCCCCCTCTATTCCCACTTTGATGAGTGTCTTTTGATTGGAGCATTTAATCCACTTACATTTAAGGTTATTATTGATAGATACTTACTCACTGCCATGTTGTTTCCTTCATTTCTGTGTTCCTCTCTCCTTGCTCTTTTTCTTCCTTTTCTTAAAGCTGACCCTTTAGCATGTCTTGCAATGCTGGTTTTGTGAAAATATATTCTTTCAGTCATCTTTTGTCTTAGAAACTCCTTATTTCACCTTCAATTTTAATTGAGATCCTTGCTGGATAGAGCAATCTTGGTTGAGGGCTTTGGTTTTCATTAATTGGAGTATTTCTTGCCATTCCCTTGTAGCTTGGAGCGTTTCCATTGAGAAGTCAGCTGCTAGTCTCATCAGGGTTCCCTTGTATGTTACTTCCTGTTTCTCCCTTGCTGCCTTTAAGATTCTCTTTTTATCTGGGAATTTTGCCATTTTAATTATGATGTGTCTTGGAATGGGCCTCTTTGGGTTCCTCTTAACTGGGACTTTCTGTGTTTCCAGGATTTGTGTGACTTTTTCTCTCATCAAATTAGGGAAGTTTTCCATCACTACTTTTTCAAACAGGTTTTCTATCCCTTGCTCTTCTTCTTCTCCTTCTGGTATCTTTATTATATGGATATTACTGTGTTTCATGTTGTCCTGTATCTCCCTTAACACCTCTTCATTCTTTCTGAGTCTCTTTTCCTTTTCTTGATCTTTATGGGAGTTTTTTCCTACCTTGTCCTCCAGCTCTCTGACTCAATCCTCCACTTCATCTAATTTGCTTTTGATTCCTTCTACTGTGTTCTTCAATTCTTACATTGTATTCTTCATTTCCTCTTGTCCCTTGTTGATAGTTTCTATTTCCTCTTTCATGTTCATATAGTTTGCACTGAGTTCATCATAGTTTCCCCACAGTTTTTATTAATTCTCAGTGAGCTCATGGAGCTTCCTGGTAACCATTGCTTTGAACTCAATATCTGATAGTTGACTTGCCTCTATTTCATTTAGCATTCCTTCTGAGGCTTTCTCCTTTCCTTTCATTTGGGTTTGTTTCTTTGTCTTCCCATTGTTTGTGAGATTCTTCTTGTTAACCTCTGCTTCTTAAATTGATCTGTTCTGACTCCCTGGGTTTGTGGTGTGAAGTTCTATGGTAGGAGACCTGTGAGACTCAGTGGTGCAGTCTCCTTGATCTCCTGAACTTGCTGCTCTTGGGATGTCATTTATGTTGGTTCTCTGTTGTATTTGGATTTTGATTGTTGTTGGATCTTTCTTTGGTGGATTCTTCCCTCCAGCTGGTTGACTGAGAAGGGTCCCTCTGCCCACCACTTTTTATATGCTGTCCTGCAGGTGCATACAGGTTGTGTCAAAGCTGGTTCTTCTGTCTGTCCAAGGTTATAAGGCTTCTCTCTGGCTATTGTTCAGTTGTTTGTCCTGGGTAATTATTCCACCATTTAGTTGTAATTCCAGATTGGTCCTGGATGGAGGTTAGAGTGTTTTCCACTCACTCTTCCATCATCTTCCTTTATTATCTATTGGTGGGTTCTCTCTTCCAGCAGGTATATTAGTGTTCACATCTCCCACATAGTTTTTCATGTGATCAGTTGGAGGGGGAAGGCAAAATGGATTCAGTCAGTGGGAGTGTGTTCTATGGGATTTACCAAAGTACCAGCATGTAGAGAAGAGATAGGAGATACTTTGGTTAAGTATAGTGTTAACCATGATATTTC
This sequence comes from Carollia perspicillata, assembly GCA_004027735.1. Taxonomy (NCBI): domain Eukaryota; kingdom Metazoa; phylum Chordata; class Mammalia; order Chiroptera; family Phyllostomidae; genus Carollia; species Carollia perspicillata. The sequence continues at coordinate 13,380 of PVKM010012621.1, read as the reverse complement.
ACCCAACTAGCCACTTTTTATAAAGCATGGAAAAGAAATAGGCTCTTGTAGGAGGAAAGGAGGATTGTGAGCTGAATCTAGAAAACAGAGCGCTTGTGGGAGGTCATATTATGAGATATAGTGAGAGTAAAGGATAGAAAAGAGGCATAGTGTGCAAGAAAATAGAGTGGTCCACATCAGTAATAAAGCTCCATAAGATAGTGAAATGGGCTAAGGTCTGTTCAGGGTGCTGTATAGTATTTACAATTGTATGGAACAACAATTATTTACAATAAGACTGGAACAACAATAATATGACAGGAACTATGTGATCTGAATAACAGGAAAGGAAGTGCATGACATAGAGCAGTATGCTATTGGAACACAAGTGAAGTGAAAGAAGGAAAATTAAAAATATGCTATGAAAGAGAGAACAAGGAAAACCAGTCAAACAATACAATTAAACAAACAGATAAAATGAAGAAAACTGAGCAGAAAGAAGAGAAATAAAAAAATACTAATAAAATAAAAGAAGTAAAAATGTAACAGGGTGCAGCCAGGAGTGCTCCCAAAGAGGTATTTGTAATGGGGTTCAGAACTCAGGGTGCCCAAGAAATATTAAATATATAGGATGTCCCCACAAATCTGAACCAGGAGATGTCACACATGGAGCAGGGTCATTGAGTTATTTTGCATGTAACAGTTTTTCAAATAATCTCAGGAATTGTCATTTAACATATCTATAACTTTTAACTGGTTTCATGGATATGTTAAATAGCTGTGGCCATGCTTTGAGCCAGGAAGATGGAAGTGACTTCCATCCAGGATTTAACTGGAAGGTAACTCCCCTGGTTACAGAGCATGCATGAGAGCTTGGAGATGATGGACTCCACACCATGGGGCTATGCCTTCCCAGACTTACTATGGCAGCCCAGAAAAACTGGAAAAATACTGGAATGCTGGCGGATGTAGCCAATTGTTGGAGGAGTAGGAAGTTGGGATAGAGAGGAAGATTAACTCAGGGATTTAAACAGGGCAGCCATGCAAGAGGGAGACCCACATGGCTTTGGTGAGGTTTGGAACCACATGGCTTTGGGACTCTCTTTGCCATGCAGCTTTGGGAGCCAGAAAGCAACATGGATCAGTGATGCAAAGCTCTCTCTTAGTAGTTCGGAGGAATGCAGGAGAAATGCTGCGGGAAGGAAATGGGTGAAAGGATTCTTGCTGGTGGGCCAGGAGAAGGTGCCTTGCGGGTTTGGATTAAGAACTGGAGATCCCAGTGACACAGCTTATGATATTGGGAACTGTGGGAGGCCTGCTAGCCAAGCACAGATTACTGGGAAGGACTGGGGCTACCTGAGCCATGGATTTCTATTTTTTTTTTCCTGAGATATGGTACCCCAGACAGGGTGAAGGGGGGAATGAAGAACTGCATGTGTGGGTGTTTTAAGGGACTTTAGGATATTAACAAAGATGTTAAATTATTACTCTAAGTTTGTATAACTTTTTGAATAAATATTTCCTTTCCTTTTCACTAATCTCTGACATTAAGAGCTAAATTTTCTGGTGGTAGGCAAGGTGAACCTACTATAGGGGGACCCTGGAAGAAGAGGGGGTCCATTTGGTAATACTATTTGTCCCCCACCACAGATCCATTCTGTAACAAAAATAATGAAAACATAATAATAATACAAATAAACAATAACATGCAAGTTCTCTGGAATAGCAAAGTGAAACTTGTCTCAGTTTCTCAGTTGTTGGGGTTAGCCTTGTGTTCCCTCTTTGGGTCTGTCTCTGAACATTTCACAGTTCTAGGTCTTACTGTCTCACTTGGGGAAAGAAAAGAATACAAAAAAGTAGGGGGGAGCCTCCTGCTGACTTTAACCCCCCCCCAAGCAAGTTCTGCTGGTCTTCCTGGATGCCACAGGCTGAGAGGGGTTGGGCTTCACTTTTCTCCCTTCGTATGTTTTTTTGAGGATAGAGGCCAGGTCTTAGCTACAATCTTCACAGTTGCCCAGCCTCCAGTCCAGGTCCTATGTGTGCTACCATGTCCCCACTGTCCATCTGCACTAGGTTGGTGTCTTCAATCCACCAGTTGTGCTGTGGGGGCAACTCACACACCACCTTCTCACTTTTTGCTGTCCTAGGTGCTAAGCACTCTCAAAGTCTCTTCAGAATAGTTTAGCTCCCCCACTGAGTTAAGTCTTTCTGGGGACTGTTAACTTTCTGAGCCCTACTTCTCTCCTCTGTAGTGGGGGTAGTGAGGGGTGCCTCCTCCTTCTTCTTAGTGAGCCAGCTGTCCACTCGGGGGCAGGGGCATTACTGCTGTGGCTGCAGCAGTGGGGGCTCACCTGTGGCTATGGCTAGGGCAGGGGCACAGTCAATGTGGTGGGGGATGTGGCCGCTGTGGGAGAGCTGCCTAAACAGTGACTGAGAGCCTTTTTTTGAATAAAATTCTGTTCAAGTCTGCCACTCTTAACAAGCGCCTGGACTCTCATACAGCCCAACTTTCCAACCAGACCAGAGACTATCTGGGTCAGGGTCCATCACAGGCCAACTGTTCTTCTTTCTCCAGGTGTTACCTGGCTCCCCAGTTTCTCTGATAATGACCTAGCCAGCATCCACAGTCCCAGTTGGTAAACACCACCCTGTGTGTCTCCACTTCATCTTTATTTCCCCCAGTGACTTCAAGCATCCAAGTCCTCCCTGTTTGGCAGGGGAGGTAGCTGTTGATTAGGCTGTCCTCCAAGGATCCTATGGTAGGCCTGGCAGGTGCTGGGCTGGGGGCTGCAGCAGCCCTGGTCCCTGTGCTGCTCCCAGGGACCTTACCATCCCAACATAACCTCCTTACCATCTGCTTTTCAATGTCCTCTACAGTTTTGGTCTCCAACCTTTATATATGTTGGGATTCCATTGGCTATTCACTCTGTTCTTCAATAAAATATTTTTTTAAAAGCAATGCTTACAAGGAAATTTATACTTAAAATTCATTTATTAGAATATAAGAAACATTTTTAAAACTCAATGATGTAAGTAATCATCTCAACAGGTTAGGGAAAAAACATCAGCAAATTAAAGCATAAGAAAGTAAGGGAAAGAAAATAATAAAGAAAGATAAGAACAGAAATTAATGAAATAGAAGCAATCCTAAAATTGAGAGGATATACAGAGTCAAAAGCTGGTTCTTTGAAAGAATTATAAACTTGATAAATCTTTGAGAAATCTGATTAAGAAGAAAAGAAAGAGAAGGTACCAATGTTAGGAGTGAAGCTAAAATGCTGTCATGCAAAACATTAAAGAGATATTAAGAGGACACTATGAATAGCTTTATGACAATAAGTGAAAATTTGATGAAATGGACAAATTCATAGGCAAAACACAATTTACCAAAGTTAATACAAGAAAATTATATTGAAAATTTATTTCTATAATATGTAATTTAAAATTTCCTACAAAAAAAAATTCCCAAACCCAAGTAGCTTCAAGATGAATTCTGTCAGGTATTTCAGAAAGAAAAAAAAAAAGTCAATCCCATAAAAATTCTTCCAGAACATAAAGAAAAGGCAATGCTTCCCAAATTGTTTTAGGAAACAAACCTAATCTTAATACCAAACTTCACAAAAACATGACAAAGAAGGAAAATTATGGACCAATCACACTCAGAACACAGAAACAAAAATCCTAGACAAAATAGGAGCAAATGGAACCAGCAATGTATAGAAGGAAAGTTCATCACATAAAATGGGATCTATCCCAGGAAAGTAAGGTTAATGTAACATTCAAATTTCAATCAAGCTAATTCACACTAACAGAACAAAAGTGAATATTTATATGATCATTTAATAAAGAAAAAGTGATAAAATTCAACATCCATTTGTCATTAAAATGAACAAAAGTCACTCAGCAAAGTAGGAATAGAAGAGAATGTATTAGCCTGATAAAAGAGAGTCTACGACAAGCCTATAACAAATATCAGACTTAATGATGAAATGTCAAAAACGTTCTTTCCGATAGAATGAAAGATTTGAGCAACATAATCAGCCAACAGTACTCTGAGACAATGTTGACTGAACTGTGAGGCAAGCAAAGAAAGAGCCCCTAAAAATTCTACAAGTTTACAGATATAAGTAAGTTTATAGATACAAGGTCAATATACAAAACTCGATTGATTTCTATCCAGCAAAAGGAAGTAGTTAGAAAATTTTTTAAAAAATTAAAGATTCCCATTTACAATATCATTAATAGAATCAAATACCTAAGAGTTAATCTAACTAAAGTCATGCAAGGCCTTTATGCAGAAAGCTCTGGAAATACTATTGGAGGAAATGAAAGACCTAAATAAATAAATGGGGAGGTAGGGGTCAACTATACTCATGAACTAGAAGATTCAACATCACAAAGATATCAGTTCTTTCCAAATTTAGGTGAAGAATCAGGGAATCCAAATCAAAATTACAAAGGCTTGTTTGTGCGTGTGTATGTGAATGTTTTTTATTTTAAAATTCTTTTTATTGTATTTTTCATTACCATTTATCCTACTTATACCACCCTTCCCCTACTATTACCACACTTTTGTCCATATCCAGGAGTCTGTTTTCCTTTTGGCTCCATCCCTCCACCCCGTAACATTCCACCCACACCCCCCAGAGCTGCCAGCCTGCTCTCTATCTATAAGTCTGTTTCTATTTTGCTTGGTTATTCTGTTTGTTCATTAGATTCCACATCTGAGTGAAATCTTATGGCATTTGTCTTTTTCTTACTGGCTTATTTCACTTAGCATAATGTTCTCCAGGTCCATCCATACTGTCACAAAGGGTAAAAGTTTCTTCTTTTTATGGCCAAGTAATATTTCATTGTGTAAATGTCCCTTAGCTATTTTATCCACTCATCTACGATGGACACTTGAGCTGCTTCCATATCTTGGAGATTGTAAATAATGCTGCAATGAACATAGGGGTGTTTATGTTCGTTTGAATTAGTGTTCTGGGTTTCTTCAGATAAATTGTCAGAAATGGAATCACTGGATCATAAGGCAGTTCAGTTTTTCACTTTTTGAGATATTCCATACTGCCTTCCACAGTAGCTGCACCAATCTATATCCTCCCCCTCCAGCACTGCAAAAGCATTCCCCTTTCTCCATATCCTTGCCAGCACTTGTTTGTTGATTTACTGATGGTAGCCGTATTGACAGATTTTAATGATATATATGTCATTGTAGTTGTAATTTGCATTTCTCTGATGATTAGTGATGCTGAGCATCTTTTCATATGCATATCTGTATGTCCTCTATGTAGAACTGTCTATTCAGGTCCTTTGCCCATTTTTTAATTGGGTTGTTTGTTTTTTTGATGTTGAGTTTTGTACGTTCCTTATAAATTTTGGATATTAAACCCTCCTCAGATATATCAGTGAATATGTTCTCCCATTCAGTGGGTTGTCTTTTTATTTTGTTGATGGTTTCAAATTTATAGGAAATAGGAGCCCTGGCCAGGTAGCTTAGTTGGTTAGAGTGTTGTCCAGATATGCCAAGGTTGCCAGTTAGATCTCTGGTAAAGACACAAACAGGAAGCAACCAATGGATGCATAAACAAGTAGAATGACAAATCAATATTTCTCTCTCTCTAAATAAATAAATAAAATTTAAAAAATTAGTAAGAAGAAAAACCAACACACTTATTAAAAAAACAAATGGGAAGAATTGCTCTACCATAAAACAAGAGTTATAAGATCACACTAGTGAAGAATTCGTTCAAGGAAAATCAAATAGACCAATAAAATAGAATAGCTCTCTAACTCTAAAGGAAATCCACTAGTAGAGTGGCACTTCACTTTTGACAAAGATGGATTACAGAGAAAAAATATTTTTAGGAATAATTTCCCATATCAATTGGATATGGAACATTTTAAACTTGACCCCCCTCACACTGTACATAAATAAATCATTATCAGGTGGATATAGAAGAAATATCTTATATATGGAAGATAAAACTACAGTTGACTCTTGTACAACAGGAAAGGTAGGGGCAGTGACCCCCACGCTGTTGAAAATCCACATATCACTTTTGACTCCCTAAAAATTTAACTGCTCATAGCCTGCTGTTGCCCAGAAGCCTTACTGATAACATAAAACATCAATTAACACCTATTTTGTACATCTTATATGTTATATAGTGTATTCTTACAATGAAGTAAGCTAGAGAAAAGAAAATGTTGTTATGAAAGTCATAAGGACAATACATTTACAATTACTTCATTGTATTTCTCCATAAATTTACATCACCTGTTTACAAGATGAATCATCTAACAGCACCTACATCAATATTGTGTTATATGATACAAAGCACCATAGATGTTGTATGTATTACTAACACTAGACATCAAAAATGAAAAGATAATGTAAAAAAGAAGTTCATATTTATGTACATGTATAACAATTCATGCATTGATAATGAAGAAACAGCTATTGCTTTATGATAGCCTAGTTTAATTGCTATGATTGCTTCACAATAGTAAGGAAATCTCCATAAAAGTTTTTAAATATGTTTATTGGTGAAACAAATCCTTATGCAAGTGGACCCACGCAGTTCACACCCATGTTGGTCAAGGGTCAACTGTCTAAGGCTTCTGAAAAATAAATATAGAATATTTTCATAAACCTGTGGTAGGAAAAGACATCTTACTAGAACAAGATAGAGAAAAGGCACTAAGGGTAAAGCAAAAGACTGATGAATTGGAGTACATTCAATTAAGAACTCTGTTCATCAAAAGACACCATTAAGAAAGTGAAAAAAAGCCCTGGCTGGTGTAGCTCAGTGGATTGAGCTTGGGCTGGGAACCAAAGGGTCGCCAGTTCGATTCCCAGTCAGGGCACATGCCTAGGTTTCAGGCCAGGTCCCCACTGTAGGCCATGTGAGAGGCAACCACGCATTCATGTTTCTTTCCCTCTCTTTCTCCCTCCCTTCTCCTCTCACTCTCTAAATAAATAAAATCTTTTTTAAAAAGAAGAAAGTGAAAAAAAGAAAATGAAAAAATTAGCAAATGTGAAAAATATTTCATAACACATGCAACTGGCAAAGGCCTCATATTCCTAATATAAGAAGATGTCTTTCAAATCAAGAAGAAAAAGATGGACAACTTGATGGAAAAATAGGTAAGAACCACCAATAAAGAATGTCACAAAAGGGAATATTCAGTTGCCCAATAAATATGAAGAGTGAACCAACCTCATTAGTAATTAGTAAAATGGAAAAATAAGCAAATCAAAGTATAATCATACAGAACACTACCTAGCATGGCTCAAATGCAAAGAAATGACCATGAGTGTTAGCAAGGATGTAGATCCAAGGAACCCTCATATTGGTGGAAGTAAAACTTTCTACAATCCCTTGGGAGAACAGTTTGGCTTATCTACTAAAGCTGAACGTACATATGTCGTATGACTCAGCAATTCCACAGGAACACCAAGGGGTGTGCTCAATGTTAGTGATGACAGTTTTGTTTGTAATAGCTCTGATCTAGAAACACCCCGAGTGTCCATCAATAGGAGAATGGTTAAGTAATTTGCAGTATTTTTAGAAAAGAAATTGATACAACAATAAAAATAAATGAACTCCAGTCATAAAGTGTATGAATCTCATAAATAAGTATTGATCAAAGCAAACCTGACACAAAACATATACAGTATAATTTTTTTTTTACTATAAAACTCTATCATCAAGAGATGCCTAATTAGGTAACAAAACTAAAGAAATGAAAGTGATCACCATAAAAACCTGGCTAGTGGTTATCTCTGGGGGCTCAGGGGAGAGGTGATTTGGAGGAAGCCAGAGGAAGCTTCTGCAATACGGTTCCATTTTTATTTGGGTGATGATTCTTATAAATGTTTGCTTTGTAATAATCAATTAAGCTGTACATTTTTGTTTTAAAAGTCACTCCCTATGTGTGTGTTACATTCAACAATTAGTAGTTAGGAACAAAGAGAGGGTGAGAGAAATGCTAGGAGGCCCAGGGAGATTGCCTTCTGGGTTGACATCAATCCATTTGTTATTTTCAACTAAATGATGCCCAGAGAACAAAGGGAATGTAACATGAAAACTCAGTGTCATGGTGCACCCAGGCAAAAGTGTAGTTTGCCATGCAAATGAGATGTAAAACTACTGGATCTGTTCCATTTCAGAGTGTCTGGGCTGGTGATGGGCTGAACACAGATATTTATGGTCATAGCAGCTGCCTGAGAAGCCAAGATCAGAGTCGCAGGGAAGGCTCAGGTGGTTTGGGAAGATGTGGTATGGTAGTCGAGGCTAATTAAAATGATGGCCTCCTTACAGCCAGACCCAGAGCTCCAGCCCTGGGAGTTTCCTGAGGACACAGCAACTGGGAGCTCCAGGAAAGCTGAGAGTAGGATGCCTGAGGTCCTTGTGTAGACACAGAAAAAAAGTAATGCCTTCTCACCCTGGCTGGTGTAGTTCAGTGGATTGAGTGCAGACTTCAAACCAAAGGGTCACTGGTTCGATTCCTAGTCAGGGCACATGCCTGGGTTGCAGGCCAGGTCCCCAGTGGGGGCCATGTGAGAGGCAACCACACACTTACATTTCTCTCTCTCTCTTTCTCCTTCCCTTCTACTCTCTAAAAATAAATAAATAAAATCTTTAAAAAAAGTAATGCCTTCTTTCTCTTTCCTCTGCAGGGGAGAATGCTGCTAAGAGGAGCCAAAGGGAGCACTTTGTAGGAAGCTGTTTCTGCAAAATTTGTCCAAAGCCCCCTGTATGATGTTTAATTGTATGGCTATGGCCACTGGATTGGCTATAGTGTGCCTGGATTAAACATTACTCCTGGATGTGTCTGTGAGACTGTTTCTATATGAGGTCAGCATTTGAACTGATAGACTCAGTAAAGCAGATTTCCTTCCCCTGTGTGGGCATCATTCAACCCATCAAGGGCCTGATTAGAACAAAGAATAGAGGAAACGGGAATTTGCTCCTTTTGTCCTGCCTTACTGTTTGAGCTGGGACATATCTCACCTTCTCTGGCAGTCCAACTGGGATTTATACCATCAGATTTCCTGGTTTGTAGGTCTTCAAGCTCAGACTGGATTATGCCACTGGCTTTCCTAGGTTTTGACGTGCTGATGGCAGATCATGGGACTTCCCACCCTTCATAATCAATCACATTAGCCAAATTCATCATAATAAATCCCCTTTTATAAATAGCATACTGGTTCTGTTTTGCTGAAGACCCATGACTAATACACCCCATCTTCAACACCTGCTGTTGTCAGTGCTTACCCTCTCACTCTTCTCTCCAAACCTCTCAGGGAAATTGAACTCTGTTTAATTAGAACATGGGTCCAGAGTTTCCCACATCATGCTCTCTTTGGGACTAGGCAGAGTCCTGGGTGTGCTGACTTTAGCAGCTGCTGAGGGCACAGTTTGATCTTGGATAGGAGTGGCATTTGGCTCTCATGAGAGGACTTTGGATGAAATGAATCCCCTAGCTTAGTTTGATTAAGACAGCATTGCCTCTAGGGCTATCCTTACCTGGGTTTGAAGCCAAGTTCACCCACTTCCTGGCTGAAATCTGCCACCTTGGCAAATTACTAGAGATGTGTGAGGTTTAATTAATATTGTATATTGTATAGAATGCACTAAGCACAGTGCCTGGTACCTAGAAAGTACTCAACAAATGCTGTCATTTTAATCTTTGTTTATGATCACCATCATAATTATATTTTAATTATTGAAATTATATATTAAGGTTAACAGTAATAAAACATTATTTATCACCATCATCATCATCATCATCATCACCATCCCACTCAGATCCAGAAGATTATTGAGCGATCTCTTCAGTAGGAAACAAACAGGAGACAAGCATTGTGCATATTGGTGGAGAGGTGGGAGGGAGCTCATTTGGGAGGAGGCAGGGAGCTTTAGCCTCTCCACACAGTGGAGGTGGTGGTGCACTGGATCATGTGACCCAGGTCCTGGGGCTGTGAGGAGTCGCATTGTTTTCCTTCTTGTCTGAAACTCCATCTGCTCAGGGTCAGGACTGGAGGCTGTGTCTCAAGAAGTGGGTAAGGGTCCTTGGCCTGGCACTTTCTTGCTGGAACTATGTAGGTTTCTTTCCATGAGAGAAGGTCAACATATAGAACAGTTGCTACCTTCTGTGCCTGTATTTCTCATCATGGTCTAATGTCATTCCATCATGGTCTCAAAAATTGTCAGGTCAACATATTTCCTTTAAAAATATGTTGGAAAAGCACTAACTTGGGACAATATGATTGCAAGGAGTGACAACACTTACTCTCAGCCCGAGGTGAGTATGGGGAGCTATGGTGAAGAGGCAAATAGTGCTGAGAGGACCAGAGAATATGAGCAGGAAAAACGGCAAGAGAGATTGGGAGAATAGAGGCAGCTGGTGTCACTGCCAGCAGCGATGTTCTTCTAGGTAGCACTGATTTGCATGGTCCATGTAAAGAGCCTGGAATAGACACTGGACGAACAGTGTGTGGTAGATCATTTACAAAAATGTCCACCAATAATCCATCCCATCTCTAGACAAGTGCGCTGCTCTTCCCATCCAGAGGTAGAGTCTGTTTTCTCTTTAAATCCAGGCTTGTCCTCTGACTGGCTTTAACCAACAGGATGCAGCAGAAGTGATGCTGTGTGACTTCCAAATCCTAGACCTTAAGAGGCCTTGCAGCTTCTTTCACCTTCCTGGGATCCAGCTACCATGTAATGAAAGTCATACTAAACCACTACATGAAGAGTGGCCATACGGAGAGCAAGAATGACCCAGCCAGCCTGGCTGAAGCACCAGGAGTGAGTAAAGCCAGAAAGGCTGTTCTCCTCATCCCAGACTCCAGTCAGTGAAAGGTAGCTGCTGAAGTGACCCTGGCCAACATCATAGGGGGTAGACCTGCCCAGCTGAGTCAACCAAACCGCAGGATCATGGAGAAATAGTAAATCCTTGCTGTTTCAGCCACTAAGTTTAGTTTGTTTTTTTATGTAGCAGTAAATAACTGAAACAGGGTGACTTACAAGAAATTGCTTAGAGACACTGAAAGGCAGATCAGTTAACTTCACTAATTTGCTGGTTTTAGAACATAATGCTTATTGATCTTAGTGCTTTTAATAAAACTTCTGTTTTAAATATACACTGTGGTCAGCATGCTTGCAAGTGAGAAATTGGTGCCAATAACCGAGACTTCCCACATGTTTCAAGTCAGAGACGAGCCAAGAAAAGAGTGACAATAAACACTTCCATTTACTGAGCACCTCCTGTGGGATAAGTCCTATATGTGGTGTGCTTCACAGTCATTTTTTCATTTTATCCTTCAGTGGGAGGAACTCTGAAGTGTCTCGTTCTACAGATGAGGGACTTGGAGTGTTACAAAGCAGAAGCATTTGCCCAGGGCTAAGCTATGAATAAGTGGCAAAGCCAGTGTTTGAACCCAGAGCTCTTCATCTCTAACTATACTGCCTTTCTCAAGCCAAAATATTCCAGCCGTTCTACGGTTTCAACTACAACTTCTGCTAGTGGGCTGGGGATTGGGAGCTCACAAAGACGGCTCTCAGAAAATTCTGTTCTCTCTTTGGAAGAGGTTACAGACCTTTTGGGTCATGGCGGCACCTGGCATCTGAAGGCACCTAGCATAAGGCATTAAGCCCCTCTCTGCACAGAAGTGGCACATTTAACATTACGTAGTTTCACATTACGTGCTCTTCATTTCGAAGGAGGGAGCTTCCCCTTTGAAATCCATGAATAGCCCCAGGCCTCTTGGAGACAGAGCTCTGGAGTTTCCCCTGGTCCTAGAAGGAAAAGGCTTGATTTCTGCCCCCTTTTAATCTTGGAAGCCTTCCTGGGAGAGTTTAGCTTTGAGCTCTGTTTTGGAAGAAGTGAGGAAGCAGCTGGATGAATGCTAAGTAGGACATTTTTGTTTGAAGAGCAACTCTTGAGACACTGCAGTGAAAATCTCAGTAAAGTGAAGGCAGAAATAGTTTGTGTGTTGTGCAGCAAATTACAATTCAGAATAATTTTAATATGTTGTAGTCATAGGACAAAATCAACCTGATAACCTTTAGCAGAAATAAATGTGAACTTCCAAATGCAGATACAAGGGATCATCCATACAATTTATGGTGGGGAAAAGCTGACTTGAAAGCAGTTCATGGGACAACTAATTGGGGATTTGGAGGAAGAAACATAAACTCAGAATATTCCAGGAGTGATACAGCTGCTAAGAGATCTCAAGCAATCGTGAGTTGCGTAGTTACATGTTTAATATGCCACTTTAGGTTAAGGAAGTAAAAATGACCAAATGTGAAACCTATGTGCTATTCTAGGTGACACTCTTTTAAGGGGATATAGAGTTTGGGCTTCCAGGGAGACCACACATTACTCATGCCCACCCCCAATTTGGATTAGTCAGGTTCAAGGGCATTTAATTGAGTCATATTTTAAAGAGGTGAAATTTTCAAAAGAATTAATATGTCCAAGCATACAGGTATGCTCTTGCCCCTTTTTCTTTTGTCTCTCTGTGAGCCAAGACCATCTTCCAGGGTTTTTCTCTTTGACTTTCTTTCTCCTTTCTAGTCTCACCTGACTGATTTAGGTCCCAGGATCACTGACCTGGCCTGAGCAGACCTGGACTAGGTGGCCAAGACCATTCTACTCTGTATCAGGACAGTCTCTCTTGCTGTCTCATTGTCCTTTTTCTCCTGGTGCTGTGGGTGGGGTTGTACTCATCATTTCTCAACGCTAAGACCTGAGACTCAGGTGGGACCACTATGAAGGCATAGAACAAGGCAGACTTTGGGGGCAGTCCCAATGCTGGTTCTAGATTGACTTGGGCCTGGACCTGGCAAAAGAAATTTTCTACTGTATTGGCCTAGCTCTGTTGAGCGCTACATTGTAGCTTGGGGACACCCCCCTAATAAAAACCCTCTTCTTTGCTTCATTTGTGTATATGGAAACTTCTATGAATTAAATTCTGTCCCTTTCAATACATGTATTGAATCCCTAACTACCCTCCCCACCCCACAATGTAATAATATTGGAGATGGGGTCTTTGGGAGGTTATTAGTTATTTAAGGTCATTAAGGTAGGGTCATCAAGATGAAATTGATGCCATTAAAAATAAGAGAACTTATAGAAGACCACGCCTCTTTTTTCTCTTGCCCTCCCAACGCCCACCATATAAAAGCAAGTAAGAAGACAACTACCTGCAAGCCAGAAAAAAGGCCTTCACAGGAAGTAAACTGGCTAGCACCTTGGTCTTAGACTTCCCAGCCTCCAGAACTGTGAGAAATAAATGTCTGTTGTTTAGGCCACCCCATGCATGATGTGGCCAGCAGCCTGAGCTGACTATAGTCAGCAGCCTGAGCTGACTATAGAAATCTA
>PVKM010012620.1:0-31414 GCA_004027735.1 Carollia perspicillata | reverse complement strand
GCTAACATCACAGGAAGGACCCAGCACCATTTGGGAGAACACACCCTACAATCCCCTCACCATGCAAGGACTGTGGGGTGGAGAGAGGCCTCCGGAAACCCAGCTTCTCAGGGCACGAGACAGGAACAGAGAGGGTCTGTATGGCTATGTTAATCTTTAATAATTTTAACCATTGATGTGTAGGCAAAGAAAAAAATCCCTCATTCTCGGAAAATGGCCTTTTAGAAAGGGAGCTTACTCAACAGATATTTCCTATTCTGGCACCTCAGCTTGATATCATTAGTAACTCGGGCCCTGGCTGGGTCGGCTCAGTGCACTGAGCGCGGGCTGCAAACCAAAGGGTCACCAGTTCGATTCCCAGTCAGGGCACATGCCTGGGTTGCGGGCCAGGTCCCCAGTTAGGGGGGTGTGAGAAGCAACCACACATCGATGCTACTCTCCCTCTCTTTCTCCCTCCCTGCCCTCACTCTAAAAATAAGTAAATAAAATATTTTTTTTAAAAAAGAAGGTGGACATGGAAGGAGGCAAGATGTCGTGAACCCACCCTAAGTGACATATTCCACTTGGCTGTCCCTACTGGTAAAATACACAGACGTAATAGTTCCTACTGGTAAAGAGTTGCTCTGTAAGCCCTCAGAGTCACCTCCCTCCCCCCACCAACACACACTCACAGGCTAACCCCAGCCCTTCCAAAGGACACACCCCCTCCTCCAGGAGGGCGGCTCAGCCCCACTAAGGTCTGGCTGCGGACACTGCTGCTGGGGGTTAGACTCGCCCTGTTCTCCTGCCAGAGGGCAGAGACGAGCCTGGAACACGGTCTCTTTCCCCTGGTGTTCTTTCACGAGGAACTGTGCTCCACCCACTGGGTCAGAGGAAGTGTAGGAGATGTGCCAGCTGTGGGCGACCTCCTCACCTCGCCTTCGCTCTCTGGGCCTCTGACTCATCCTTCGCTCCAGGGCAGGAGAGCCCCCTGCAGGCAGATCTCCACCAGTGGGTGCTGGGCAGAGGGCGCGCCGAGGGCCACTGGAAAGACTGGACTCACCCATCAACATCCTGTGGGGACATCACCAAGTGACCTCAGATCCCCAAGGTTTTGCCATTGACCATGCTGCGTTTTCCCTGAGCGTTACGCTACTGGAAAACCATGATGATGCATAAAGTCCCCACCTTTTCGTGCCCCAGAAAATAACTTACGGAAGGAAGGAAGGAAGGAAGGAAAGAAGGAAAGAAAGGAAGGAAGGAAGAAAATTTTAAAAAAAAATTTAAACCCAAAGGACTTAGTTAAGAGTCAAGGATGCCCCTGTGCTGACCTATGACCTATGACCTAGACACTGACCCTCAAAGTTCCCATGTTTTGCCTCATAAATGATTAGCTGAACTATTTTATTCCCCACTGATCAACTGGACAAAATGCTTGTTAACCAAATTTTGGTTAAGTTCCTCTCTGTCCTTCAGGCTGCTGAACCCGGCCCACTCACAGCCTGAGCCATAAGACAGCCCCTCCTGGGAAGTGGCTTGCCTCAGCGTCAAATGCTCTCTGACCTGCTGTCCAGTCCTGCTGCCCGCTCATCTTGCTTCCCCACACCCAGCTCCTTCTGGCCCTGTTCACTCCTCTATGTAAAAAAAAATTGCTTTCCCCTAACTACTTAGACACTTGCCTTCTCCCAATTGTACTAGTCCCCCCGCACTTTGCAATAATCCTTTCAAATAAAGTCATTCCTTATGAAGTCTGGGTTTGTTTTATTTGACACTATCTTTAAGAGTCCCCTTGTAGAATATAAGTATCCCCGACAGGGGACTCTGAGCCTTGGTTAGCTAATGCTGTTTGTGGAGATTAATTTATCCCTGTTGAGTAAAGGGAAGGGGGGCAGGCAAGAGTACTTTGAGAGCTTACTTGGCACTAGACTCAGCCCTGGATTTTAGATATACTTTATCTCATGTAATCCTTATAACCATCTTATGACATAAATATTATCCTCATTTACAGATAAGAACTTGGAGGCTCAGAGACAGGAAATGATTTCCTTAGCACCCCACAGAGGCCACACCGGAACCTGGGTCATTAGCCAACAATCACCCCCAAAGGGACCTTAGAGATCCCCGAGTCCAGCCTCCTCCTTGGTCAGGCTGGAGCAACCAGAATCGACCCGCACATTGGTGGCAGCAGATCTCAACAGAGTAGGGGCCAAATCCGACCACCTGGTCTCCACCCCCTTCCGGCACAGTCACAGCCGGAGCTTGCACCAGCTTCAGTGCTCCGTCTCACTGTCAGCCTGTTCTAACCGCTCCAGCTGGAAGAGGTGTTACCAATTCCCAAGACAGTTCAGAGGGCTCTAGAGAAAGCCCTGAACTCATGTAATCAAATGATTTCATGCCGAGTCACGACACACAGGAGCAGAGAAAGAACTCACCTGGGCTCCTCCAACATCAGTTGGGCATCAACAGCTTTTTGTGGACAACCACACAGAAGTAGACACGTCTCCTGCCCAGTGGGAACTATGGGAATATAATATAATGCTGGGCACCTGAGCTGCACCCTAGGCACTGGGAGATAAAAGGAAAAATGCATGTAGCTCAGGCTTAAAAGGTCAAGGCTGACCTGTTCCAGGGAAATACGAGAACCAGAGAGGGTTGGGGTGTAGAGCCCTGGCATTGTGGCGTCATTGCTAAGCCTCTGGGTACCTGCAGGAATAAATTATTGTTCTTAGAGACAATGACACACAGGATGTTTTCCTGCTGCATGTTGCATCGTTTCATTTGTCTTTGTAGTACCCTGGTAAGTTACAAAGGTTAACAGTATTATTCGCCTTCCTCCTATATGCAAACAAAACAAAAATGTAAAAGCTAAAGTGGATTGCCCAGACGTGAGTGGTGAGTAAGGAGAGCTACAAATCCAGTTTAAGCTCTCAGGTCTTCTGCCTCCAACCAAGGTTCTGTCTACTGTAAAAACCAAGGAGAAAATTGAAGCTGGTTGTGTGGGCCATCGCTCTATTGCAACTTAGCATCCAATGAAGGACTTCCTTCTATAGGGCGCTGACAAAGGAAAAAAGGTAAAATTAAAACTTGAAGTCCCTAGTTAATGTCGTAAGTGAGAGGTCATTGCTTTTTATAATATATTCCTTTTCTGATAATTAAAGTGATACACATTTTAGGTAACATCTGGCAACCACATGAAAGCATAAGGAGTAAAATTTCAACCACTCAGTCCCACCATTCTGACATGCCTTTTATTTTGCTATGAAACTACAAGTGAAGTATATGTTGAGCTTTAACATTTTAAAGGGGCTTGAGATTTTTACCTTCTTTCAAAAGGAGCAGGGGTTCCCATAGGCTAAGAAACACTCTCCACCACAGTGACACGTCACCTCACACCCATTAGGATGCCTTCTATTAAAAAAAAAAAAAGTAGTGGAGAGGACGTGAAAAAATTGGAACCCCTGTGCACTCTTGGTAGGAATGTAAAATGGTGCAGCTGCTGTGGCATAAGCATGGCAGTTCCTGAACAAATTAGACATAGAACGACCATGTTACTCAGAAACACCACTTCTGGTTATATACCCACCACTTCTGGTTATATACCCAAAAGAATTAGGAGCAGGGTCTCAGAGATATTTGTACACTCAGGTTCACAGCAGCATTATTCCCGACAGCCAAAAGGCAGCAGCAAACCAATGCCCACCAAAAGATGAATACAGAAAATATGGTGTAGCCCTGGCTGGTGTAGCTCAGTGGTTGAGCGCAGGCCTGCGAACCGAACAACCACGGTTCGATTCCCAGTCAGGGCACATGCCTGGGTTGCAGGCCAGTTCCCAGCAGGGGACGCATGAGAGGCAACCATACATTGATATTTCTCTCCCTCTCTCTTTCCCTTCCCTTCTAAAGATAAATAAATAAATAATCTTAAAAAAAAAGAAAATATGGTGTATACATACAATGGAAGATTATTCCACCTTAAAAAGGAAGTTCTGACACATGCAACAACAGGGAAGAACCTTGAAGACATCGTGCTAAGTGAAACAAGTCAGTCACAAAAAGACCGATGCTGTATAATTTCACTTACATGAGGTACATAGCGTAGCCAAACTCATAGAAACAAAGAGTACAGGGGTCGTTGCCAGGGGCTGGGGGGAAGGAAGTGTGGGGAATTGATTCATGGGTACAGAGTCTCTCTTTTGGAAAATGAAAAGTTCTGGAGGTCGGTTGCCCAACAATGTGAATATATTAAACACCACGAAATTGTACTCTGGTGAATGATGGAACACAGTCCATTTTATGCCAAGTGTGTTCTACCACAGTTTTTAACCCAATTATCGAAAAGAAAGAAAGAAGCAAAAACACGGCAGAGCAGCACTGAATCAGCCCGCGTCTTCTTCGAGGCGATGACACTGTAAATACATGAAGGCGGGCACTGCGCTGGCGCAGCTTTTCCCCGTGTGACGGCCATTCAGACCCTTTTCCCCTCCTTCTCCTCCAGCGTGCTCCTTCTCTTGCTGTCTAGTCGTTGCTGTCGTTATGCTTTTCCTAAAGCTGAAGTCCCAGACCGAGACCATCATCCGAGACCATCATCCAGATGTGGGCTGATCGGGACAGAGTACTTTGGAGCTGCTCCTCCCTGTCCTGGAGCAGGCCCACAAGCCCCAGCGATGCGTTCTGAGAATTGTTCTGAGAATATCGCGAACTCAAACCCCCGGCCCACTTTGTGAAAGATGCTTCCCCCACTTGGTACGTGGGCCTTGGAACTTAAATGCAGAGTTTTTAATATGCCTATTCTAGAGTGCATGGTTTGTCTCAGCTGTGTTAAAGTAAACGAAATTGAATCACTTCCGACAATCACAGAAGAAAAAATCCCCACTAAATGTCATGACCTAACTAAAAAAGACCAAATCTGAAAGGCCCAGGCATCCCCCTTCCCAGCTCCTTCAACTCTTCTTCACATGATAAACTTTAACGTCTGAGCTTTCGTTAGATGAAGACAGAAAAACAGCAGGCGTGGCAAATTGGTGTCATTTAGTATGCCTGCGTTTGATTGGTAGTGGCTTCCGCAGCATTGGGCTTAGGGGGAAGCTGGAGCCACAGGCAGGCTGAGCAGGAAAGAAGGCAGGGATAGATTAGAGATGTCTGTCAAAGACAGGGGCCAGGAGAGGGGCGGGCATGCCACTGATTTGCCAGCACGGCCTCACAGGTTTCACTGTGGCTCAGTCTCTCTGCCCGGGGTCCTGTGATTGACATCTACAGGCTGTCAGCAGGAGAGTTCCGATTGCTCTTAATTGCCCCTACTCTGTAGCAGGAAATAAACCAGAAAAGGAAACCTAATGTCTGTAATTCCCTGAGACTTTAAAGGACATCTGCACATGCTGGGCTGATTGTTCTGTTCCGTCCCCACCTGCCCAGTTCTGAGCCAGAATCTAAATCAGAAAGAGGAAACATAATTCTAAAGGAAACCAAAGGAGAGAAAAGACATTATCATGTTATCATGATATTATCATTGATAAGACATTATCATTGTTGTTTAATTATGCATAATATTATATGAAACATATGTATGTGAAAATATTTTTAATTTATACGAAATGTGTGTCTGAAACAATCCTTACTAACATAGAAAGACATACACCTTATACCATATGCCATGTATAAAGACACATAAAATCATAGCAGAAGTACGTAGGAAGAGCAAAGATCAAACTCAGTATCTTCTGTATTCCAGCTGTAAAGTTAAAAGAAACTCAGTGTGTTTTTATGGGACAAGGCAGACAGTGACCAGGAGCCAAATGTGCCTGTCGCCTGTCTTTATGTGGCCTGTGAGCTACGGACGTTTTTTTAAGTTTTTAAAGTTTTAAAAGACTATTTCATGGCATAGGAAAGTATATGAAATTCAACCTCAGGGTCCATCAATAAAGTTTTACTGGGTCTGTAAACAAGCAAGGGCTGTTTATTCAAGGCTTGGTACGCAGCAGGGGGTCAGCCGCCCTCAGCTGGATTTCGGCAGAGACTCTGAGGCAGGCAGAGGAGTGGGGGAGGAGAAAGGCGTGGGCCTGGGGAAGCTGTGGGAGAAAGATGATAGAAATGGGGTCTCCGATGTGGTTGGTCAGGAGAACATCTTTGGCTTTCTCCAGCTGGTCCCAGGTTAAAGCAGGGGCAGAAGTTGGGGAGGCTGTCAGTGACGGACCGCAGCGAGGCCATCCGGGGCCCACCGCTCTGGGAGTTGTTGTCTGGCTTCCTGGGCTGGCTGCTGCAGGTAGCGATCCCAAGTTCTCAGTTTATATATGAGTCTCTCAAATGCAAAAGGCTAAAGGTCGCTTCAATTTCACATTTATTCAACCACTAGCCACATGCCAGGAACTGCGTCAGATGCTGGGAATAGAGAGATAATACAACACGGCCACCACCCCACACTGTGGGGGAGGCAGGTGCATAGACAGCGAGTGAGGAGAGCAGTCTACCCCTTATCTCATGTAGAGACGGAATTAAAGCTTCCCTGGAAAGAGCTGTTGACCCATAATCCTCCAAAAGAGGTGTCGCTGCCTTCAAAGGTGACACGAAGCCCTTAGATCTAGGAAAAATGTTTTTATATCTTCCCTACCGACTTTTAAAAGAATGTTCTCAAAGCCCACGCAGCAAAATGATAAATCCATGACATTTCTTTACCTAACAGTTTTTAAACTGAAGTCCTCACAATAGGACTTCCTTTGATTCATTGTTGCTTCCACTGTGACAAACCAGAAGAGTGAAAACTCTTTAAAAAGTAGACCAAGCCAAGTGTAACAGGGAGATAAATGGTGAAGGAAGGAGACTTGACTTGGGGCGGTGAACACACAATATGATATGCAGATCATGCGTTGTGAAACTGGACCCCTGGAGCCCATATAATTTTATTAACCAGTGTCACCCCAATAAATTCAATAAAAAAGAACAAAATACAAAATAGATTAAGCCAAGATGCAACAGCTTCCCACAACCAGTTTCCTGGTGGTTTTAGAAACACATTCCTAAATATTGGATGGCACTAGCCAATCAGCAATTGTTATACCTCAGGCAATGGGAACCCCTCTGTCCAATCCAATTAGCCAGAACCCCCAGCTTGCCATCTGGCCCTGGCTCTCCCCCACCACCACACTTCAGGTTGCTGCATCCACTTGTCCTTCCAGGATCTTACAAGTTCTGATCGCTGAGGTTTATCAATGGTATCCATCGCTTCTGACTCTTTCTATTGACCAAAGCAAGTCACATGGCCAAATGCAAGCCAAGAAGGCAGGGGAGTAGGAACCAGAGAGGAGTGAAGAATCAGGGCCAGGGACACAGTCTGCCTCCAAGCACCTGTTTCTGCCTCTGCCTGCTGGTGCAAAAGCACAAACAAGGAAGCTCAGGCAACCTGTCCGGGAGCTCCACCCCCCAGTCTCCTCGGGCTCATTAACGAAGCACAGCAGAGCTGCGAACTGAGCTTCCGAATCGGCAGGTTTAGGTTCACTACCTGGTGTTCACTGTTCACATTGCTGAAACCCTAGGCACGTGATTTAGCCTTTCTCTGACCCCCATTGTTTTCATCTGCAAAATAGAGATAATAACAGTATCTCCTTTGGATGTGACACATTGCATTGGCTAGGGCACAGCTGGAAGCAGATGGCACCTCAGGCTAGACAATTTGACAGGAGTTTAATAAAGGGTCTCACCTAGAGAGGTATGGGCAGAGTTTAGGGAAAACAAACAGGGAGGGAGCAGCGAGCCCCCTGGGATTAGCAAGGGACACGGAGGGACACGGCCAATCCACAGTGACCCACAGGAGATTAATACCCCGACCGCCTTGTCCTCCTGCCCCTTCTCTCCCGCCAGCACGACCCATTGATCAAACCCAATGGGAAGCCAGAGGACAGGAGCCTGGAGCTGCAGCCAGGACAGAGGAGCCTCCCAGGCAGGGCTGCCGATTTAGCAAACAAACACAGCAGCCCCGGCAAATTAAACTTCCAGACGAACAACAAATGCCTTTTTGGCATATGTATGTCCCAATACTGAAATTCAAATTTAACGGAGCCCCTGTACGTCCTCCGGCAACCCTACGTCCCAGGGCACAGAGCAAAGGAGGGCGGAGGGCACGTCTGGCGGGCAAAAGGAGACAGAGCAGCATGCACTCCTCTCGTCGATGACCCCGTTCCACCCCTTTGCGTTCCTCGCTATAGGTTCTGAGCTTCTCGGGCCAGCCTTTATTTCTCTTAGTGCTAACGAATGAAAACCACAGTCGTGACCATGAAAAACAAATGACCTCCCACCAGCCAGTTAAAGGACTCAGCAAGATCCACACCTCCCCGCCAGCTGCAGCAAAGCAGCGAGGTGTCTAGATTCAAAACTGCCCGCGAAAGTGGCTGTTTGAACAAAGGCGTCTTCCAAAACAGCCTGACTGTGAAAATAAGCTTTGACCTCTTCAAGTCTGTAGTTCTACTCGGTCTTCTTTCTTACTAACATATTCCCCTGATAATGATATTTAAACTGATATCTTTGTTTTCTGGAGAGTGTGAATACTTATAAATTTTCTCTTTTTTTAAGCACAGAAAGAGGGATTCCGTTGAAGGATGTGGCTTGCTCCATTGCAGGGACCAGGAAGCCCACAACCCGCAGAGGTGGCCGGCACACCTCAGGCCCAGAGAGGAGGTGACGTTGCAGCCTGGGGGCCAAAGGCAATCTGGAGGCAGAGTCCCTTTGTCTACCAGAGACCCCAGTCTCCTTGCTTGTGGCCTTCAACTGATTAGAGGAGGCCCACCCACATTATGGAGGATAATCTGCTTCACTCAAGGTCTGTTTATGCAGATCCATTCAAGGTCATTTCCTGAGGTTCCTAGTCAGTTCTCCGTCCTGCGCTGTCTAACTCTATGTATTCATCAGGTAATGAGGCTATGCTTCAGTAGCAAAGACAGTTTTTGGCAGCTTAACCCAACAACAAATGTTTATTTCTTGCTCATGTAAAGATGAATACACATCAGGCAGCTCTCCTGTCCCCCACGGGGTGACCGAAGGGTCCAGGAGGTTGGCATCTTAGCACCCTTCTGTTTCGTCCGGTGGCCTCCACAGCCACCCCCAGTGCTGGGTGGTGGTGAAAGCCCTCCCTTGGGACAGAGGCCCACGGGTAACACAGCAGCCTGGCCCAGCCTGCACATTTTCTTTAAGCCAGGAAAAAATTAATGGCACTTTTCTTTCTCCCACATGCACGAGCTAAAATAAAACCTATGACTCGAGCTAGATTTTTTTTATTAAACAAAGAGTTTGAAGGTCTATATTAAATTAGAAGTAATAATAGTATCTACCTTGTTGTGAGCAGTAAGTGGGCTCATGCCTGGGAAGCAGCTAACAATAACACATAATAAATGCACTTATCAGAGACCGGCTCTCAAAATCTCAAACCAAGGGTTGTGCGTGTGTGCACTGGAACAGAAACTGGGAAAGTGGAACAAACAAAACTGGGAACGTCATTATACATGGCTGGGGCTGGGGGTAGAGGAGAGAGACCCAGGGACCAGCACTGGGACAGACAGCAGCCAAGCAGAGGACCTGTCACCCTGGGCCTGTTGGAGGGGCTCCATCGAGGGCCTGCATGGGACCTCGCAGGAGGGCAGAAGTGGTGACCAGGAGTCTGTATGAAGGTGACACACCCAAGGGCAAGCAGGTGGGCTCTTCCCAGTGTGTGTAAAATAATATAAATGATTACCAGTTATGTTATAAACTAAAACTAATTTTGAACACTTTTCTCTCTTTGCACCTGCTAGCTCATATTGCTGTGCTATCATCTTCAGAGCATTTTAAGGAATGTTAAACAAATTCACACTTAATGTTTACTTATAAACAATAATAATCAGAGCTGGCCCTTCTGAACTGCTTCCTATGTGCTGGGGATGTTAAATGTGGCACTTAGCTTTGGGTGGCAGGTGCCCTGGATTCAAAGCCCAGCTTCCCAGTTTCCCAGGAGGTGATGCTGGGGACTGTCTCACCTCTCTATCCTTCAGGTGCTTCCTCTGTGAAATGGGGGGATAATAAGAAGTTTGCCCCTGAAGTCTCTGTATAAAATGCTGGTCCACAGTGACATTAATACGTTAGTTAGCACACCTCATCTTGTGCTATCGCGACAGCACAGTGAGGTCAGTCCAGTATTAGTCCCATTCTATAGACAAGGAAATAGGTTCAGGGAGCTTAAGCTCCCTGTTCAAGCTCACACAAACTCAAACCTAGGTCTTTCTGACTCCGCCCCACTCATGTTCTTAACCTCTGCGTCATGCCAAACTCCCATTTACCAAATCCGCAGCATTTTGAAAAGGGCAGAATTGTTTTGGATCTTTGTGCATTTATTCCACTTTTTAACTTTGGAAGAACTTTTTGCCAGTTTGTCTGAAGGGCCGTTTATTCAGAATGGGGCTAGGGCCACAACAGATCATCACCTGTGGCCTGAGTCACCAGTTCTGGGTTAGGAGGAGGGGGCTGTGTCCCAGCAACCAGAAGCCTAACCTGAGCCGGAGGTCAGACAGGAGACAGGCAACGCCCAGCTGAGACCAGGGCAGCACTCCCTCTGGTCTCCACAATAACAATTAAATGTAGGCACAATTGCCCAGCAGTGCGGGAAGGGCGACACAGGAGTGTTAAGGGACTTGTCCTTGAAGTCAGTGCTGCAGCAGGGACTAGGACTAGGGCTTACGGTGTGAGTCTTAGGAGTGGAGGTGATGTTGGTTGAAATGGCATGCCTTGAGGTTTTCGTGACCTTTTGTTTAGACATCCTGTCTGAGGGGGGCTGGGAAGTGAAGAGTAAAAGTCCCACTGCCCAAATTCCTTGAATTTTTTCTTAGTACGAAGTTGTGTTTCAGGGTCTGTCTCTAAACGAGGACCTGGGAGGTGGTGCCCCTTGGTTTCGCGTTGCTCTGATTCATGTTGCTGAAGAGCAAGGCCCGAACAGGGATCCTGGAGCAGAGTCGACGAAGGTACCCAGGTCTCCTGAGAGTGGGCCATGCCCCTTCCTCCTTGCTAATCAGACCCCAGGAAGACGCTGTGATGGAGACAAATGGGAGGTGGGAGCAGCTCCTCTTTATCACCAAGGAGACAGAGCAACAGAGGACTGAGGCTGCTTTCCGGAGAATTAATTCGAACGCCACCTCCCCCGGCTCACCTGCCAACAGCCCCTCCCAAGCCCCCTCTCCACACCCCCAACCACCAGAGGAAGACTTAACTGCTTGGAACAGATGAGTTTAGGCTCCTTCTGTCCCAAAGAGGGGAAAACAACTTCACTTACTCTCCTCTACACAGCATCCTAATTGGTCTCCACACAGCCACATAGCTTGGGACAAGAGCAGAAATTAATGGTGCTTTTCTAAGGGTAATTGCTTCTGGTCTAATCATATGCTATTTCTTGCTACCCACGGGGCTCAGCATTAAGACTGCCTGAAGGAATCAGCAAATTGCCCGAAATGCACTGCTCTCAAGCCTCCAGGTTGCTTAATAAATGATGATGAGTCACCCTGGGCTAGGCAGTCACCTCACATCCCTCATAACACGTGAATCTGCTTCTTCAGAGGCACATCAGAATGTGGGGCCGGGAAAGGTAGGGGCTCGGATATGTTTAAAACTTCCCAGCTGTTTTAATTGAAGTGCATTCACATAACATACAACTGACCATTTTAAAGCGTACAATTCAGTGCTGTTCAGTGTGTTCACGATGTTGTGCAACCACCAGCTCTCTGGTTTCCACACTTTTCCATCACCTCATTGAACACACCCTGTACCCATAAAGCAGTCCCTCCTCATTCTCCCATCTGCGTCCCCTGGTGACCACCGGTCTGCCTTCTGGCTCTACGGATTAGCCTGTCCTGGGCATACCATGCCAGAGAAGTCACACAGTGTGTGACCTTTTTGTGTCTGGATTCTTTTACCTAATGTGTTTTCGAGGTTCATCCATGTTGCAGGCTGTATGAGTACTTCGGTCCTTTTTATGAATGCTTAGTATTCCACTGCATGAATACACCATGATTTGTTTATCCCTGCCTCTCCTTGATCTGAACTGCCCAGGTTGGACGCCAGTACACACTTGTACATAAAGACCAGCCCCTCCCTTCAGCCGTCCAGGAGGCAGGGTGCCTCACTTCTGACCAGGCAAAAGTAGGTTTATAGTTGCATGTGAAAGAGTTCATCCTTGTATTATTTATTAACTATTGTATTATTTATTTGCATTACTATTGTAACCCTATTTTTGTCACCCCATATACAGAGCTTTACCCAAATGTCTATCACATTACAATTATGTAAAGCAGTATATGAAGTGCCTTAATAGGAAGTTGTCTTTGACACCCTCAGAAATATGGGAAGTATGAATTTCCCCAAGGGGGTTATACTACATAAGGAAATTATGGTTGTGGCCTCAAAGTGCCACAGGAACAAAGGTAAAAGTTACCTGTCACAACAAGGCAAAATCACACACATTTCTGGGTATTCAATAGTGTTACTGAGTCCTTTCTAATTTGATTTGGTGTGACAATGGTATTACCGTTCTGTAAGAAAATAGGCTCCTTGCTAAGAAACATGTGCAGAGTCCTCAGGGGTGCAATGACACACGGATGGAGGCTCGCCCTAAACCACGACAGCCCAAAGAACAGACGAAGAGGAAAGGCAGAGAGAGGAGGTGTGGGGGTGGGGGGGAGAGAGGCAAAACGAATGTGGCGAGTTGATCTTTGCTGACTCTGAGGACGGAGAGTCTCTCTAGCTTTGTGATGTTCGAATGTTCTTATAACATAATCAGTTTTTTAAGGCTTGCTGGAACGAAAACGTAAAGGAGTTGATGGCATAAAGTTTCTCTCTCTGTTTCTGTGTATATGTGTGTGTCTCTCTTCTTTCCTCTCTCCCCCTTCCTGTCTCTCTAAAATCAGTAAGCAAAAAAGTTTTTAAATGTAGTCTTTAGCTGAACCACCATGTAAGGAGAGAGTGAACATGAGAGACAACCAGCAGCTTCCACTACTGTTCCCAAGCAAGGAAGGGTGTTTATTATCCTTTATTTCTCCTGGAGATCACTTAGAAAGAGGTGGCAAAAATCAGGCTTCCAGGGGCCGCTACAAAAACCTCATCTTCTCTCCCTGCTATGGGTGCTGCGCCTGCGCAGTCTTCTGCGGACACTGACTGGGGGTCTGCTCCCTCGCTCTCGTCTGCACCGGGGAGAGCAGAGCTAAGCCGTGGAGAGACTGCGCCTGCCGCCATCCTCGGGACCCCTGGGTCCAGCCAGGCAGGTAACGGGGATGTTCAATTATGGGAACCAACAAATATCCCCCCTTTTCTTTCTTAAAAGCATGAACACTAACTGCTTTGACCTTTGTTGTTACAACGAGCAACCTGTTGACCAGAGGCTGAGGTGGGGAGCTCGGGGCCCTGCGGGAGTTCCCGGGAAGGAGTGCGAGAGCAAGCTCTGACCCCCCCACTGCACACCCAGCACCGGGGGTGCACTTGGACTTCATACAGGTCAGATACGTGACCTCGCACGGTACCATCATCTACACTGACACACGTTCTCTCATCCACCTCTCACACAGCCTGGAAGAGCACATCATCACTGCCATTTACAGCGGAGGGTGGTAAGCCTTCGAGTGGGGTAACTTCTCCAAGGCCACAGCACTGAGAAGAGACAGAGCAGGTATTGGATGCCAGAGCCACCCCACCACCATGCTTCCTTTAAATGCCTCCCTGGGCTGCCCTGGCCAGGCAGTTCAGTTGGTTCGAGCATCATCCAGCTATGCCAAGGTTGCAGATTTGATCCCAGTCGGGGCACATACAAGAAGCCACCAATGAATTAATAAATAAGTGGAACAACAGATCAATGTTTCTCTCTCTCCCTCTCCCTCCCTCCCTTCCTCCCTTCTCTCTAAAATCAATAAATGAAATCTAAATAAATAAATAGACTCCTCCCTGGGCCCTCTTCCTTTCCAGCTCTTGTCTCCTCTCAGCCTCTCCTCCTGCCCCACCCCACCCCACCCCACCCCCATGCCCTTTGGCCCCTGTGAGCCCTTTGGCCCCTGCTGCTGACTGTCAGCTGATTGTCAGGGCTCGAGGCAGATGAGGTATCATTCTAATAGCACGGCACCCTTACAGAAGATGGTTCTTTGGAAACAAACTGGGAAGGCACACCTCTAGGGTGCACAAGGGGAAGTGCAGGTGATTTCAATCAGCTTCCGGGGGCAGAGGGGGGTCACTGCATCCAGGTAACCCAACCGGAACCACTGGGTCATGAACGCAAAGCAGCATAGCCCAGAGCTCTGAACCAGGTCCCAGTGACCCAAGCCCCGGCTCCCACTCAGCCCCTGAGTCCCTCCGCAGGCCCCTCTCTGGACCTAGGTGTCCTCATCTATAAAGAGCAGGACTGGGCCTGGAGGTGCTGTAAGCTGCTTTCTGACTCGGCACACCCTGGGTCCTGTGAGTGAGAGGCCACAGACAGTATAAGCCAGTGACACCTCGAGCACCTGTCACGAGGCTGGCAGGCAGCCAGGCTTCATTGAATGAGATCCTCGCCTCGAGGGAGCTCATCAGTTCTTCTCCAGTAAATGACAGGTGGAGTGAAACTAAGTGCCCAGGCAGGCTTGGTGGTGGTTGCCACTCCTCAGTTTCTGCAACCCTCACCTGTGGCGATGTGAACACCCGACAGGGCTCTGGGGGGACACCGGGGCCAAGTCGCCCCGCCGAGCCTTTCTTCCCCAGCCTTTCTCACCCTCTTGCTGGTACCGGCTGCCTTGAGCCTGACTCAATTTTCCCCACTAATTAAATGTCACACTTCCAGCTGCAATCACCAAGAGACGCTCTCCAGGTGGCTCAGTAAAGGGAAAAGGAGGTCCTCCCCATCTCTCACTCCCAGCAGGAGACAATAACCTTGAGGGTGGCTAAAACCAATGACAAATAACAGGGTTGCTACGAGGAACTCTAAATGGGGCCTGTCTCCCAAGGGCAGCAATTATGGGACAAAAGGTAACTTCCTACTCTATTGTCACCACTTAATTCAGCAAATATCATTTGAGCCCCGGCTCAATCCCTGGGGGGAATGTTACAGGACTAAGTGACGGGCAGCTCCAGTTGTTTAAATGGAATTGCTGTTGTGGGAGAACCATAAAAACAAGCTGATCTGGAGGCTCTGTAAATAACAGTAATAATTTCCACCATTTATTGACTGAGCACTCACTATGCCTAAAACCATACTGGGTGCTTTCTATACGTTATCTGTGTTCATCTTTGCAGTCCTGGGAGGTGGCTGTCTTTCCCAATGTACAAATGAGAGAACTAAGGCCAGAGACATTAACCAGTGCCTACACTCACAATAAATGATTAACTGAGGTTAGAGTCCCCGTAAGTCTGATTCTAGGGCCCATGTTTTCATCCCCATTATTCTTACACAATTTTTTAAAAGACTTTATCTATTTATCTTCAGAGGGGAAGGGAAAGAGAGAGAGGGAGAAATATCAATGTATGGTTGCCTCTCGTGCGTCCCCTGCTGGGAACTGGCCTGCAACCCAGGCATGTGCCCTGACTGGGAATCAAACTGCAGTTGTTTGGTTCGCAAGCCCGCACTCAGTCCACTGAGCTACACCAGCCAGGGATACTTACGCATTTTTTTGTGTAAATACAGAAAATATGAAAAGGAACCCCTTTTCAAAAAGCAGTGTGAAACAATAGACAGTCAACCCTTTACCTGCCCTGGTGGTGTGATCCAATAGTTAGTACAATCTGAGTTCAAGCACAGGTTTGTTGGTTCAAAATAAAAGCTCGGTGCTTGCTGGGTGAAATCTGAAAAGGGCCGCATGCATAGAGGGCAAGGAGAGACTGAAGAAAGCAGCAGAGTACTCCAGGTTGATAGGCAGCAAATTGAATAAGCTAGAGAACTAACTTATGAGGCTGGTCCGGGGCAACCTCAAAACAGGTACATCTGCACCCACCCGCCTGAATCTTAAATGTTTCTGTAGAGGCCTTACCTGGGTTCCGAAACATCTTCCCTTCAGAGGGTCTCAACAACACTTACTCTCAAGGCTGGGCCCTTGAACCAGACCCTGCTGGGCTCCTATGAGGGGCAGCTTGCACATTTCCAGGACCGGGAAGGGGGTGAGGAGCCTCTGATTGCTCGGGTCCAGCTCTCTGGTCAACCAGTGGTCCCCATCCTCTTGAAGTCTTCCAGCAAAGTTCTGGATTTCCAAGGAAGCCTTGGCTGTAGCAACCAGCTGCCTGTTCCACAGTGCCCTCTGGCGACCAGCTGATGTCATACATGATTTTTCTTATTAAATTCAAGAATAAAATGTCTAATAAACAAAGATTCAGCCGGGGTCACCCTTGGATAAAGTAGACTGAGTCTGTTTTCCAGTCATTCTCTGCTCCAGCCTCGTGCCGGCTGACCTCACGCCCTTCATGTGTGGAGCAGACAGAGCATGGATTTGCGGACCAGGCTGGGCTGAGGTCTAGTGCTAGCCACTCCACTCAGAGGTTCCTGAGTGGGCCTACCGCCCACACCACCCTGAACGCGCCCGATCTCATCTGATCTCGGAAGCTAAGCAGGGCTGGGTCTGGTTAGAACTTGGATGGAAGATGTCCGTGAGTGGCACTCAGAGAGCCCTGGACGCTCCCGGGGCTCCCCGGGGCTCCCCCTCTGACCTGCCCTGCCAGCCACCAGAGCCCAGCCATCACTGCCCTGAGGGCTAACCCACCTCACCAGCCAAACTCCTAAGATGTTCAGGTCATCACCTAATCATTTCATTGATTCAGTATTTTAGGTTTTTTTTCTTAGTGTATGTAATTATTATCCTAACAAAGAACAAACTCCATCTTGAGGCTGACCCAGAACCGTAAAACTCCTTAGCAGAAGCTTTACGACCCAAGTCAGAGGTGAACCCTGTGTCCATTCGCTTCTTACTGGGCAGCAGGGTTGTGGCGCTTGTTTTGCGTGACCACGCACGGTCCTAGTTGATGCCTTACCATTCTTTGTACATTTATTTACACTGAACAGTTTGATCATTATTCCATTAATAACAAATCCACATCTACACAATCAATATGAGACTAAGATCTCTGTTTATTCCTAACATCTCTCTACAGCAAGTTTCAATAAGGGGATGAGACTAATAACTTTCCACACGGGACCTCCGTTTCCACGTGTATCTTCATCGTCCGTGACTCGCTCACCACCAGTCTTCACCGCAGGTCCACATTTGCATCTCCTTCTTTGTGCATTTCTACATTTGTATTGATCAAATCACTAATTCATTGATAATAATTTAAAAATACGTGATTCACTAAAGCTCAACAACAAGATCCTTGCATAGCCCTACTGTCAGTCACTTAATAGAATGTTTTAAGATATTCCGATGCTGGTGGTGTTAGTGGTGGCCCAGACTCTCCAGTTCCTGGTCCAACAGGGTAACAGAGTTCATTTCCCTGGAAACCAGGACTCTGCCTGGCGTGCACTGCTTGAGATTGCTGTTCAAGACCATATGATGCAGAGTTACTTTGAAGTCCCTATGACCTGTCACATATAAGCACCGAGAAGTGGTGGAAGGGTGGGGGTTCTTATAGGACTTCCTGGAGGAAGTGACACGTGAGAAGTCATCCAAATAAAGTTTAAAGGCAAAGGTATTCCCACAGAGGCTCAACATAAGCCAAAAATCCAAAGAGGAAACAGCCCACATTGCAAGTTCTGTGTTACTAAGGCATGGCTGACAAGGTCAAAGGCATCCCTCATGGTCTCCTGCTCAGGAACCTGGGCACTTGTTGCAGTGGGTAAGCTACTGAAAGGTCCGAAAGCCTGAGGGCCATGAGACCGTGTTCTGCATTCCAGAGAGATCACTCACACGCTCACTGCTGTGCAGGAGAGACGTGCGGGGCGGGAGGGGGCAGCCTGGGAGAAAAAGGATGTTGTTACATCAGACTTGAGGGCTACGGGACTCTTGGAGGGGACCCAGAGCCAGCACCCCTCTCCCACGACTGAGTTCTGAACCAACTGAGAAAAAAGGCAAAACAGTAAGAGGGCTCAAAACATGTTTTACAGTATCAGTTTTATTACTGACAAGCGCTAGATGATATTGCTTATTCTGTGGGCTATAGTTAACTTTTTAGTATGGAACTCCCAAATAGTTCTGATGAACCCACCAAACCACAGGCATGATGGACCACCCAGACCCCCTGTCTTCATGCAGACCCCCATAAAAGTTACAGCCCAAAGCAGGGCATAATGCATGCTCCCTGAAGGCAACTCAACCCCAAGAGGAAAAAGGAGTCGAGGCAAACGTGCCCGCTTTCCCTCCTCCCATACTTAAATCAGGCAAGTCGCTCCACGTGAACTGGGCAGAGCGAACAAAGGGACAGGGCAGAGGCCCGGTGCATATCACACCACTCAATCTTACTCCACAAGAAAACCACCACCAAGAGTGGAAAGAAGCCTGCCTCCCTTAAGAGTCCCGTTCCTTCTGTTCTTTTCGCCCACTGGGTGTCACCATGAAAACTGTGGAGAACCGGAACGCAGTCTGCCATGAAGTCACTCTCCGATACCAACCAATGCAAGCAGGCAGGGAAGACAGGAAGGATGCTACCGGCACCTGTGCACAGAAGCCAGGGACGCTGCCAAACACCCTGTAACACTCACGCAACTAAGAATTATCCAGACCCAAGTGTCAATAGTGGCAAGGTTAAGAAACCCTTATTTATAATAGTACCAACTTTAATTTCAATGTAAGACCAAAGTGTAAGCAGATGGGAGGATCACACCCTCATCTTTTTTACTGTTAAAGAATAGGTTAAGCCCTGGCTGGTGTGGGTAGCTCAGTGGACTGAGTGCCGGACTGTGAACCAAAGGGTCACCAGTTCAATTGCCAGTCAGGGCACATGACTAGGTTGTGGGCCAGGCCCCCAGTAGCAGGTGCTGGAGAGGTAACCACACATTGATGTTTCTCTCCCTCTCTTTCTCCCTCCCTTTCCCTCCCTAAAAGTAAATAAATAAAATCTTTAAAAAAAAAAGGACTAGGTTAAGAAACACAGTTTGTCTGTAGGCAAGGAAGTTCTATTACTGAACCCAGAATTCAACTGAGCCGCCAGGCCACAGACTGGATGAGCACAGGCCTCCCTGCAAGGTGAGGCTCCTGAGACTCGGAGCACGTTCTCCCCGCAGGGAACTGCTAGGAGGAAACCAGCAACAGCTGAGGGTGACCTCGGTGCAGGAGAGTAAAAGGTGGGTAAGAGGATGGTGCGACGCCCTTTCACCTCCCTTCAAAAGGAAAGGCTCAGCAGGCAGGGAAAGCGTTCCCCCAACACGGCTCAGAAGCAGTGGCTCCCGAGAACCAGCTGTGAAGCCTGTGGGAAGGTAGCAAGCCGCTGTCAAACCCTAGGCCGCTGGACATCAGCTGTGGTGGGAGGAGTCACACTGTGAAAACCAAAACATACCACCAATCAGGGCTTTTAGAAAATATAGTTGGGTCGCCCTGGCTGGCATAGCTCAGTGGATTGAGCGTAAGCCTGCAAAACAAGTGATCGCGGTTCGATTCCCAGTCAGGGCACATGCCTGGGTTGCAGGCCAGTTCCCAGCAGGGGACTCACGAGAGGCAACCACACATTGATATTTCTCTCCATCTCTCCTTCCCTTCCCCTCTAAAGAAAAATAAATAAAATCTTAAAAAAGAAAATATAGTTGGGTCCTTTTTTCAAGTGGAAACACTAAAACTGAAGATGGGGTCAAGACTTAAATGAAACCAAGAAAATATAAAGTACCAAAAAGACAGTATTAGCACCAAGAAGTTCCTCTGATCCACGTGTGCCATAGTCAAAAACTATAAAGAACAAGACCAACGTGACTACAGAAAAATATTTTTTTATTTATGTCAAAAAATGTACCACTAACAGGCAGTCTATTACAAACTGGGGAATTTAACCTGCAAAACAGATGACTAAGAGTGACCTATTAAGAACTGTTACAAATTCGTAAGAAACAAGACAAGCATCTCAATGGCAAAAGTCTCACAGCAGTAATTCACAAAATACAAAACAAAGAAAACGTCAAACATAGCAGGTGTTGCCTCTCAGAGTGTCAGAGGCGAGCACACGGCCAACAGCACGAGGCATGTAAAGGGCACCGTGAAAAACCGCTGACAAGCCTGTTGCTGGCAACACGAGGCCATACACCCTTGGACCCTACACGTTTCTGAGTTTCTTCTGAGAAAAATAAAACCGTATAAAGGTTTAGCTAGAGTACTGTGGCCAATACCAACAGGCTAAATAAATTACAGTAAACCCATTTAACAAAATACTGTGCACACATTAATGTTGCTGAAATATGACACGGAAAGATGCTCACCATTTAAATTTTTTAAAAATCTTAAACGGAGGCTACAGAACAGTGTAATTAGGGTCAAAACGTTTTCGTAAGTGTAAAATGTGTGCTGAGAGAGTCTAAGAGGATAGACAGCAAAGCGTAACGAATGTTTTCCTTTTAATTTTTCTGCATTTCTACGTGTGTATATTACCTATGTATTTTTGCTCATTTTAAACAGGAGTTAATGGAACTTGAGTTCAATAGAAAAATCTTAATTTCAAAGCATCAGTTTGAATTGAATTAAATCATTTCCTTTTTTTTAATGCATCTGCTCAAAAATCAAAGCCCATCATTTTGTTAGGAACAATTTTTGAGAACCGAGTAGCGACCCTGTAAACAAGGAACAAACGAGAGCAAGGGACGGCGTAATGACAGGCTCTGTTCCAACAGCTACTGCAGCAGAGTAAATAAAATGACAGCTAACCCGAAACACCTTTATTGCAGTCTTCAAAGAACAAACTGTTCTTTTTCTTCCAAGATAAACATGATTAACTTACAAAAGTGGCATTTACAATGCCTCTTCAAAGCATTCCCCTTTAACGGGAAACTTAGCTTCACAGAATCCAGACACTGAAAGGCTTAAAAAAAAAAACTTCTATTTTGTTGCCATTATAAGAGGACACAGAATCTAGCTGACATCAGTCAAGGAATCCATTCATACTTCAGGTCCTTCCCCTCCAGGAACCAGCTGCAAAGGAGGAAAAAATTTAATAGCACCCCCTCAATGCCATCTAACAACACCCAGAGAGCCCCTCGAGGACCAAAGCTGCTTCAGCCTCTCCGCCCCTGCCGCATGCCCCCTCTTCTCCATGACACCCTCTTGATGCCACCACCGTCAGGTAATACTCAGTGTCTCGACAATCATCCACAGGAAAGTAAAAGATTAACGAGCACAAGCAAGCTTATCTCCTGGCCCAAAGTCATCGTCAACAGCTCAGCTTCCCAGCCCTGACCACCAAAGCATCCCTTTCCCAGCTAAAGCACCACGGGCAGTGAGCACTCAGTCAAGCAAGTGAGGGATCCGTAATCCCTTCCCCAGCAAAACAAAATGATCCAACACCGACATACAACAGCTTGGCTGTCTTACCATTGTTATATTGTTTCCATTTAGCAAAATCTGGTCTAATTTAGTGATCCTTCTGCCTTCTGGTGTGATTTCGCTAAATGAGTACGTAAAAAACAAAAGAGCAGAGGTAAACAGAGATCATCAAAGCCAACATTTTCATCCCTGAAAAGGTTATTATTGTATATAATGAACACGAGGCCAGACAATCATAGCAACAGTTTTCAGAGAAACAGGTTAGTCACTGGGTGATGTACATTCTTCCCCAAAGGCAACAGAGTGGACTGACTGGCCTAAGAACCACGACCCCTAGGGCTGATCTTCATAAAAGAAGCTGAAATGTGCCAAGGAGATCAAATACGAAATAAACGTTCACTAGCCTCACTCTTTTTACTATTACTACTGATTCCCATCCATTAAGCCAATCTGCAATCAATTCCGTTCTGAAAGCAGAGATGCTGGTTGTAATCTTTATAATTAGTGTAAATCAGGCATCCTTTACATTCCATCTTATACATCAATTAGAGTAATTACTTTACTTAAGAGTACTAAATGCACTTAGTGTCAATTCCTTGACTTGACCTGAGACCCGTTTTTACAACCTTTTACCTTAAAGCTTTGTCTCTACTAATTTCCTAGCAATTCAGTAATACTGCATTAAGGTAATAACCCTCAGATCCAATTTTACTAGCACAGTCTCAGAAAATAAAATTTCTATTTCTAAGGCAATTCCAACAGGCAGTGTTTTCTCATACATTGTTTTACTGACTCAACAGTATAAAACTGACTTAAATTAAATAAAGAGTGATTTCCCTCCCTCCGCCCCCTCCAATTCTTAAATTTTTAACACTACTCACAACTCGGTGACATCTTCCAGGACCATGTCTGAAGTTTGGTGTTAAAGAAATAAACACATCAAGCTGAATTTACTCTGGCTTTCTGCCTTTGTTCAGTTTCAATTGCAACATTTAACACAATAGCTCAAATTCAAAATGCTTGTGATTGGTAGGAACTTTGGTAAGTTACATATCCACTCAGAATAGTATCACAACTTCCCTGAGAATACATTGATTTTTATTACAATGACCAGTAAGTAGACGATCTGTAGTTCTTACTTTTGTTCTTAAATACTGCAGAAAACACCCTACCACCACCATTTGTTAAAAGGATACTGACAAAGTCGTCAAATCCAAGAAGCGTGCCAACGATTTCCTTATCACTCTTCATCACGATGTGAATTCTTGATCCTATACACTTGTCCACAAGCTCTATATGTATTTTTAAAAGGAAGAAGGAAACGATTATTTTACCAATTCATTACTTTGACAAGTATTAGTGTGCCTACTAGCACTTACTACTTGCATACGGTGAAAAATAAACCAGGAAAAGTATTCATCCCAAAACTAGATTTTATACTACACATCTCTATTCAATCACTATATTAACAGAAATGTATTCCCTGTTTTCCACTCACCTTTCCTTTGTAGCAATTTGTCGTGGTTGTGGTTTTATATTAGATTGTATAATTAACCCATGAACTGCCCCCATCCCCGACTTTCAGCTCCAGGAGAGCAGAAACTGGTTGTTTACGCTTACCACTGTATCCCCAATGGACAGAGCCTGCTGAGTGTTCAAAATGTTTGTCATTGAAAAATAATTTTTTTAAAGTTTGTCAAATGAAGGAAAAAACTTCAATCACAGCCCTATGGACTAACTGAATCACTCTTCAGCTATAAATATTAGGGGGAGGCCCGTCTTCACCAGAGCACTCCTTGTCACCCTGAGAAGTCTATCCCCTGTACCATAGCTAACACCCTCTAGCGCCGGCCTGGCGCTGTTTGGTATGATGTTTATTTACCTAGTGTCCTATCCACCCCCCGGGTTTGTGGGCTATTTGAACGCAAAGGCCGCGACTGAAAGTTGTCGAATCGTGCCCAGCCAGCCAGGTGGTACGCAGATGCCGGATAACTAACTGCTTATTGAATCAATGAATGACAAAGAAAGCTAGTTTCCAGAATCCTCTCTGAAGGCTCACTCCAGACCCTGGTGCTTGTCTCAACCGGCCAGCTATGGGACAGGAGGGGGTCTACCCTGGGAGCTTAAACGCCAGGCTGAGGAATAGGACTGAAGAAGAAGGCTGGCAACGCATTCACCAAGTGTGGACCTTTTCCGGGGTTTGGTTTGGTTCGGGGAGTCACCAAGTCCCTACCTAAAGGACCTCTACCACGCTGGGGAGACCTGGGGGCCTGGGGCCGCAGAAACTCGGGAGCCTAGAGGCAAGTGGCCGAGGGAGAAAGCAGTTGGTCCCATTCATTTTCCTAACGCTGGGCCAGGGCTGCCTCAGCCCACAGCCCCTGGGCCCCCAAGCCCCAGTTTCACCTCCTCGCCCCGGTTTCCCATAGGACAAGCATTACCGAGAGGCAGCAGCTGCGACGGGTTAGTGGTAGCGTTAGCCGCCATGGCGACGCCGGAAGTGGTCTGCGTCCATCGACGTCGGGACGGCGAGTTTGAATGAGCGCGCTTCCGATTTTTCCCCGCCAACCTGGGCAGGCTCGACTAATCTAAGGCCGAGCGTGCGATCGCGCCAGTCTTCTTTGGTCGCGCCCGGTCCCTTCATTCGCATGCAGTGAGACCCGGGAAATATTTTTGTTCACTGACCGTTCTGCGGTCTCGACAGTTCTCTACGCTCCCTTTGAAGTTTCCGAGAAACATTAAAACTATCTTACCTTCTGAATAAATTCATTGAGGGCTCATTAAGGAAACCCACAACCAGCAATTTTTGTAAACTTTTCGAGAGTGGGAATTTAAATTGTTTCTTTTTTTTTTCTATTGTATTTAACCCATTGTTCTCGACCTTGTTATATCGAGGAGACTATTTTTTAAGATTTTTTTCATTCATTATTTCTTAAACACACTGACTGGCAGCTACCAGATGTCACTCTGTGTTAATGTCATCACGCTTAGAACACCATAATGCTTTTGCACTTCTGTTTTTGAGTAGAAAGCAAACAAATTTCTTCCTTACTGTATTTTATATGTGTATCCTAAGAACTTAAAGCTATAGTCTAAACAAGAACATTATTTATTTATACAACAAATGGTTGCAAAGCACCCATCATTTCTTCATTGAACAAATATGTATTAGTTGCACACTATTTGGCATTTTGCTGAGTATAAAACATTGTACAGAACAGAACTATAAGGTCTTCTGCCCTTCTAGGAGGTTAAGGATATAGGAGGAAGAAAGACCACTAACAAACATATACAAGCATATGAAAGTTAATGTATAGACTAAAAGGCTTCTATTAGCTTCAAGATTTCTAGAGAAGTAGGTAAGATTTAAGGGCAATGTCAGCGAGGAGGTTCGGAAGCCCCTGCAGATGGGACATTGAGTTCGAAGCCCTGCAGGATTCGCCCTCCTTGAGAATCCCAAGCCAATCCTGGCTTCCCCCCCACCCCATTTCAAGAGTATTAAGCACTCACTCTGTGCCAGGAAACTTACAAATACAGTTATTCCTAATCTTTATGATGCCTTTGAGACAGGTGTTAGGATGAAGTTCCTCATACTCAGAAAAGTTGAATACTTTGCCCACTGGCCACAGAGATAGCTTGGGAAGCTTCAGAGGAATTGACAGGAGTCTAGACATGGAGGATGAATAAGAGGTGATCAGGCAGAAAAGGGACAGAAGTTGAGTGAATATCATGTGCAATTGGCATGTGTCTGCCTCCAAATATCTCCCGCTGCACTTTAAATCTTACATGCTTCCTTTAAGTTTGGCATAAACCCCTTCCATTCCCAAGTGTTTCCCTTAATAACTACAGTTCTTAGTGATTTTACTTTATTGCACTTAGGATGTTCTGACCCCGAGTTCTGAGAAATCCTGTTCATCCTTCAAGGCCCTGCTCAGATGTGACTATCTGTGTGAAGCTTGCAGACTTGCTGGGCTCTCATTATCCTGCAAGCACGTTGATAGCTCTCAGAATATTTGCAAGGGATTAATTGCATAATTATCTATCCAAGAGGCTACCATGCCCACAAACAAACTGTGAGTTCTTCAAAGACAAGAATTTGGGATTAAATCCACTGGTTCTGAAATTGAATTATTTTGGTTTAAATCTCATCTCCAGCACTATTTCTTGTAGTTACTTGGCTTTGGGCAAGTTATTTAACTTTGTAAGTCTCAATTTACCCATTGGGGAAAAAATGAGATAAATAGTGTCCACCTGTAATTGTTGTGAAGACTGAGATAATCCATTCAAAGTGCTTAGTAGAGAACTAGCACATTAGTGCTTATTTATTAAATGTGAGCTGTTACTGCTTACTTATCTTTATTTCTGAGTACTTAACATGATGCTTGGCTTAGAGTGTGTGCTACAAAAGCTAGCGTGACTAGCTGCTATTACATTTATCTTATTTTTATAGCTAGACATAAGATGCTTTAAGGCAGCAATTTATTTTTTTAATACACACAGTTGCAGGTGTACTTTATGGTCTAGTGAATGTTCTTTAAATTCATTCTCACTATTTCAGTCCTACTCATCAATATCCTCCTAGATCTTCATAAAATTCTAAAGACAAAGTAATGCCAAATTTGCCTGCGAAGCCCTTTTCTTTTCCATTTCTATTCTTGTTTTATTTTGACCATACCATAATGAGAGCAGAGACCAAATTCAAGTCACTGTTGTTACTTGAGAGTTTAAAATTCATAAAAATATACTTTAAGAAAGTCAATATTTTTTCTATTATAGTAATAAAATGAAAAATTAGCAATTTTCAATGCTATAAATGAATAATAAAGCGTCTTTATACAGTAGTGCTTGCTTATCTGTGGGTTTGCTTTCCATGGTTTCAGTTATGCTTGCCAACCATGGTCTGATAATATGAAATGGAAAATTCCAGAAATAAACAACTCATAACCTATAAATTGCATGCTGCCTGAGTAGAGTAATGAAATCTCCCGTCATCCCTCTCATCCGCTCAGGAAGTGATTCATCTCTTTGGCCAGCGTCTCCAAGCTGTACATGCTCCCCACTCCTCAGTCACTTAGTAGCCCTCTTGGCGATCAGCTTGACAATTGTGGTATCGAAGTGTTCACATAATCCTTCTTTTTACTTAATAATGGCCCCAAAATGCAAGAGTAGAGATGCTGGCAATTTGGATATGCCAAAAAGAAGCCACAAAAATGTTTCCTTTAAGTGAAAAAGTGAAAGTTCTCAACTAAATAAGGAAAAAAACCCCAAAGTATCCATAGGGATCAATACCACCCAAGGCTTCAGGCATCTACTGGGGGTCTTAGAACTATCCCCCGCACATAAGGGAGGACTATTGTAATCTGAAAAAGGAGATAAATTAATTTACACAGTAAAGTTCATGGAGACTACAGGAAGGGAGGAGTTTTATTTTGCCCTGTTGTTTCCTGAGACAAGTTACAAAAGAAATAACAGGCCAATTCCAAATGGAGAGTTCATTTTATTTTTTTAAGGCTTTATTTATTTATTTTTAGAGAGCGGGTAAGGAATTGAGAGAGAGAGAGAAAAACATTGATTGGTTGCTTCTGGCACACACTCTGACTGGAATCGAACCAGCAACCTTTCTCTTCCTGGAAAGACGCCCAGCCAAATGAGCCACACTAGTCAGGGTGAGAGTTCATTCTGTGTCTCCACGGTTTTTCTCCCTTTATCTTTTACAGAGCAGTCATAAAACAGAATTTATATCCATCATAAAATATCTATAACTAGAAGAGGCTCTTCAATGTGTTCAGAAAAGCATTTCTCACTTTTTCCCTGGAGATAAATATCATAAAAATACAAGCAAAAGTTTCCTTTCAAAATAACATGCAGAAAGTATTCCATTATTTCAAATTGTTATTTCCAATCTTGATAATCTCCTTCCAACACTTTTCATGAGGATAAATTTGTTTTTTCTCAATACACATTTTCCTTATAGACATCTTGCTAATGAATTTATTGTATTAATACAACTCATAAAAATCAATGTAAAAGTTGTTATTCTAAATTGTTAAATGGGCCACTCCGTATATTTAGAGATGGAAAAAATTCTGGAAATTCCCTTGCTTACTTTCTCTCCCAAGTTTCTCCATAACATAGCTTCTTTGTTTATAGCATATATTCTTTTTGTGTTTACAGCATATTTTAAATGGTATACTTTTTAAACATTTAAGCAATACAATAGCTGTGAACAAATTATTTACTCTTAGTTTGACGCCCTGGGATGCAAAGTGATACAGATTTTTATGAAGCCATTACTGAGTTAAACAATTGGCATTCCCTGTAGATATAGAGTTCTCATGTGCCCTACCCTTGCATCTTTTTAAAAAGATATTCAATTATACTTTAATTTTAGCTATTCCAGTTGTGGAGAATATCAAGTCGGAAGAAAACAGTAACGCATTCTGCACACAGGGAATAATGTAATTTTGCACAGTTCTGAGCCAACTCCGAGAATTTTGCAACATAGAAAAGAAATGATAGCAACATTTTGAAAGAAATTTTACAGTATTTTTATTAGCATTAAACCAGTTCCACTGAATCATAGAAACTAAACTTGATCATAGGAAGCCTACTGCTTTTAGCCAGTATACTTGGATTAGAGTGCAGGTCCTTAAATGCCAAGGCCAAGAGTGGAAAATATCAACTGCTAAAGTTGTGTAAACTCAGGGATGTGTAACTATGATGGTAAACTTCACAACCAATTATTGCAGAGATCTCAAATTCTATCAGAAGTAGGCCCCTACCTTTTGTTTACCCCCAAACTGCCCTGGATAAGGCTTGTTAAATCTGTGTTTCCATTATTCACTTTAAATCAACACAGGATGAGAGTCAATGCTTTAAGGAAATGTTGAAGTACAACAGCAAGGAAATTAAAAACTCTTGTGACAACAGACCCCATATATTTTGTGCCGGAGTACTAAACCTAGAAAAAAGATAGAAAGAATTTTTTTTTAAATACTAGGACTAGAATAATCATTTTATACGTCTCTCTGTAAACTTCCTTTATTGCCAAGGACATTCTGCTTCAGTCCTTAAGTCGCTTCCAAATTCCAATAGACAATAATTAAATAAAAAAAATAAAGACATGGAACGAAGCCGAAGAGAAATGCTAGGGAAGCATTTAAATACCGCACCGGCAGAGGCGCACCATTGTGCCTCCTTGTCATCCAATATTTAAGAGTAAAGGGCCTAGAGACCCTAGGCCAGGGAGTCCAAGGAAAGGAAGTGAAGGAATTGGATACAGAAAAGACGTTTGAAAAGAAGAAAAGCTGTTGAAAGAAGAGGGGAGGGTCGGAGATTACGAGGAAGGAAGGGAGGAGGAGCAGGAAGCAGTTCCACAGGAGAGCAGGGGACAGGTGTGCAGGATGTCACAGCCCGGCCCCGCCCCCGTGCCCCGCCCTTAGGGCCGCGTCCAGACCCCTAGGCCCCTCCCCGTCGGGTCCCGGCAGCCGCGGCCCCGCCCCGCCTCCCCGGCGGCGGTCACGTCAGGTGACAGCCCGGAAGCAGCGGACGCGGCTGAGCAGAGCGCGGCAGCAGCCCGGGGGGCGGGGCGGAGCTGCGGGAGCCTTGGCCTCCTCCAGGCCCCCCACGCGGCTCTAATGCGGCGCCCTGGTTGACACCTAAGTCCGCCGATCGCCGTCCTCCCAGGGACCGCCGGGTCGCCCGGCCCGCCGGCCTTGGCGGTTGACGTCGTGGTGGTGCGGGCCCTCGGCGGCTGCCCATGGAGAAGGCCGGGCGGGGCTGCCAGGGCGCCCCGCGGGGGCCCGTACTGCACATCGTGGTGGTCGGTTTTCATCACAAGAAGGGCTGCCAGGTGAGAAAGGGGCCCGATCCCGACCCTGTCGGTCGTCAGGGGGTCCTGTCGCCGGCAGCGCCCGATCCCCTCCGCTCTGTCCCCACAGCGTCTTTGGCCCTTCGTCTCCGAATTCGGCTCCTCTCTTGCGCGCCTCCACCTGCAGCCCCTCCCTCACCCCCTTCTTGACCCTGAAAACTGCATTTAGCAGAGGAGGAGCTCTGTGTCGGTGTGTTGGGGTCGGTAGGTGCGTAGGTTCTTCGGTGGAGTGGGAGGAAGGAATCGAATCTTCCCCCTTCCATCTGTCTCCATTGACTCTCGGGGTGCCCACCTGGGATGGAAGCCTTTAGAGAAATTCAGCGTTTTTAAGGTACCGAGCTCAGTGGGCTTCCACACCGATGCCTGCTTTTGGGGGAAGCACGTGCGCCGCGGTGGGAAAATCAACTTCCTTTGTTTATCTTTGGAAGCTCTAGATTCGGTCCATCCCCCCCACTTCCTATTGCTGTTTGATCTCGTCCAGATCTTGCCTTTTGGTGACAGATGGACCTCTCCAGCTCAGCTGCGGTGAGAGAAAGTGTATTTATCGAGCAAAGAAATGTGCAAGTACAAAGTCATGTTTCAGCTTCTTCACCGAAACGGTGAAGGGAACGGGACGCATTCGCAGTCTGTGTACTGAAGGCAAGGGAAGAAAATAGAAACAGAATTATTTAAGGAGCACCCACACTGGGATTCCAGCCGTGATGTCATAATGGGCTGGTGAACAGGAAATGAAGTGTTTCCAATG
This sequence comes from Carollia perspicillata, assembly GCA_004027735.1. Taxonomy (NCBI): domain Eukaryota; kingdom Metazoa; phylum Chordata; class Mammalia; order Chiroptera; family Phyllostomidae; genus Carollia; species Carollia perspicillata. Next base: position 1,428 of record PVKM010012620.1, on the reverse strand, counting down.
TAGAAAATACTGATTGCTACCAGGAGGTAAGGTAGCATTCATTTCTTGTATTTCACAGGAGTGGAACATTTAAAAGACATTTGCGGGCAAAATTTCAGTTCGTTAGAGGATGGCAAGGGAATAGGGATGAAGGAAGTGAGAAGATGGTACAACCTTGCCATTCCTTGTCCCCCCAGGTAGAAATGGCATTGACAGATACCAAGGGGGAAGTGGCATTATTCAGTGTGGTATTAAAAAAATTCCAAGCCGCTGTAAGCTCTAAGTCTTTTAAAAGTGTCTGTATATTTGGAGGTAACAGAATAGATATTTGAGTTTGTATCATGGCGTGCAAACAAAGTGTTTGTCGTTAAATTTATAATACTTTAAAACTTCACATCTTTGATCTTAATTGTCACCTTATAACTTCCTTTGGATGTGGGTGAAGTAACTGAAGCCTGGAGGAAGTAAAACGATCTTGCTGAGGTCACGCTGCAAAACAGCCCCAGAGTCAGACCTAGAATCTCTCTGGCACCCTGCGTGTTCACTCTGAGGAGCCGTGTGGCTCTTAGGAGTCTTTTAGGGTAAAGTAAGAAGTAGGTACCCCCTTCTGAACCAAATTGTTTTGCAGACAAAAAAGAAGGAACTGTTGGTAAGAGATCAAATAAAATCTTCTAATTTTTGCCGTCATCTAAAGTCAAGGTTAATGACTGTTTTATATTTGTTTTATTGGCAAAATTAATATAATTTTTATTTCCAGAGAGGAAAATTTCATTTATTTTAGAAAACAAAATGTAATGCTGCTCAGAGATGAAAGAAAACTGAACAACAGATTGTAAGCTGAAAGAGGCACTTTGGGCTGAAGGAGCACCCTGGCATTTCTCTGGATTTGTCTGGTTTTTGGTTTCAGCACTCAGGTTTATAAAGGTCACTGGTTTTGTGAAATAAACACGACGCTGGGAGTCAGGAGACCAGGATGACAGCCTGGCCTCACAGCACCCAGGCCTCTGGCAAGTCCAATTGCTTCATTTTTCTGTACCTTATTTCTTCCTGAGGATTTGTGACCTGGCAGGGATCCTTAGAGACCATCTACTCCATCTCTCTTAAAATTTACAGATGAGTAAATTGAAACCCCGAGAGGCTAAGTGCCTTACGCACAGTTACAGCCAAGTTGGTGCTATCAGAAAAACCAGAGCTGGACAATAGTTAAAGCGGTAAAACCAGATTTCATTCAGAAAAGCTATTGGGTTCGGGAAGAAGAGACCTCAGTATGGAGCTGGGCTCAATTCTGAATGCAACAAGGCAAAGTGGGAATTTGTAGTCAAGGAGCTGGGGGGTGTCAGTGAATGCAAATTTACTACATGGGGTAAAGGGGGTTTCCAGCTCAACCTAACCAGGATTCTTGCTAAAATTAGTGCAGAGACAAAAATCAGTACATCAGGTGTTTCAGAA